>NDGM011145400.1:0-17255 GCA_002564305.1 Octomys mimax | reverse complement strand
CCCTGGTGGGCTGAGCTGGCCACACACACACACACACACAAATAAATAAAATTTAAAAAATAAATAAATAAACAATACAGGAAGTTCAATTCAGGATCTTGGCACTGAGCTACAGCTCCAGGCCTTAACATTTTTAGGAGTCTCAGTAAATTGCTGAGTTACCCAGGCTGGGCTTGAACTTGCAATTCCCGTCTCAGCCTCCCAGAATACTGGAATCGCCTGTATGTACCACCACATCTAGCGAGGAAAAATATCATGAATAATGAATATATAGGAGGATAGTTTAGTCAGCCTGAGAAAGGATATATGAAGGAGCATGGAGTTGACCAAGAAAGGGCTCAGGCTCAGCCCCACGCTGTGTGACCTGCACCAGGCTGACACCCACTCTGTTCCTCAGTTTCCTCATCTGGAGTTGCACAAACTTGTACCTTTCTCCTAGATTACATGCTGGTCAGTTACACTAACAGGCCTGAAATTGACTAGCAAACCCCAAGAAGTAACATTGCAGTTGCCCTCCCCAGTCAGGACAAATACTCAAGGCCCAAGCTCAGGCTGATCTGCTCCCCAGCCTTGGGCTCGAACCAGGGACCACCTGGTGTCTCCTTGCTGCCAACGGTGGTGTACGAAACCACTGTGTCGTCCTTGTTTCATTACAGAAGAACTAGTGCACTTATATCAAGGCCAGGCGCAAAACTGTCAGGCAGGCTGAGTGTGCCTGGAGACTGCACATGTGCACGTGACTGTATGTATATGTGTATGTGTGTGCGGACACGTGTGGAGCTTAAATCTCAGCCACACATTACGGTGCACATTTCGCATCTTTACTGAATAATGAAATACGGCAGTCTTTGGACATCAATAGACCGCAACTCCAAGGTGGTTTGACCAGATGCAGCGCATCCACAGGAGGAAAGAGGAAGAACAGTGCTTTGTGTGGTTTGTTTCACTTTGTTTTGTTTGCAACAGAGTGTCACCATGTTGCCTGGTGTTTTTGTGCCCTTGAACGTGTGGCAGTCCTCCTGCTCCAGCCTCCTGAGTGCTGGGCTCACAGGCATGCATTACCACATGCCGCTGAGGGGCAGGTTAACTGCTCTCAGCCCAGGGCCATTTCCTCGGTCCCAGTTCTTCGGTCCTCACACGATGCAAGAATGAACATGGGCCCACCTTGCCTTCCCTTCTGCTCCTACCTGAGATCTCCAGCACCTCCTTCTCCTGCACCCTCCACCCCCACATGCCACCCTGTGCCTTGCTTACTGACGCCCCTGCCCTGGCCCTGTTTCCCTCCCTAGGCCTTCCCCAAGAAGCTGGTGAAGCCTGTCTGTGCTTTCTGGAACTTCAGTACGAGGTGAGTTTCCATTTCCAGGTTATTGTAATAACGTGGCTTTTTTAAAAAGATGTAAATTCTGCTCACACACGAAGTAGGATGTGTGTGTGTAACCCCCAGACACAGCCATTCAGGGGTGAGTCCAGGACCCATCCAGCTCCAGGACGAGCTGGGCAGGAGAATGTCCTACCAAGAGGTAGTGAGTTCCCTGTCCCAGGACATATGTAAGACAGGCAGCAGTTACTATGTGAGGGGAAATGGGCTTGATTTTGATCCTATGTGAGGCAAGGCCTAGCGTATTGAAGGTGTTCAGGAATTGGCCCAGCTCCTTGCCTGGTCTTTGACTTAAAAAGGAGACACCAGTAACAGCCACTTTGTCACCAGTGTCATCTGGTCTGGGTCATCCTTGAGAAGGTGAAGTACACTGGACAGATGGGAAACTGAGGCTCACAGCCAGGCAGTGCCTGGCCAAGGTCACACAGCTGGTGAGAGTCAGGCAGCAGTAAGCCCGAGCACTGAGAAGCTGTGGCCTGCCTGCCACTGCCATGGTGGCCTGTGGCCACCCCAGCTCAGAGCCTCCTGCCTTCTCCCTGCCCTCAAGCCCAGAGATGGAGGGTTCCTGGTCTACCACTGGCTGCTCCGTGCTTGCCCTGTACCAGGATTCAACCTCCTGCTTCTGCAACCACAGCACCAGCTTCGCTGTCCTGCTGCAGGTCTACGACATCCAGGCAAGTGGAGCTTCATCCGGGTCTGCACGGATGAGCAGGGGTGAAGCAAAAGGCCAAGGGAGACACCTCAAATAGGGTCAGTCTGTGCAAGGGCAGAACAGGACAAGGGGGAGTCCCCACACTGGAGAAGCAGACCAGGGCAGGTCAGGGGCAAGGTCTGGGCACAACGGGTAATGAGGTTGGGGTCACAGAGCCTGAGCCTAGGGTCTGGTATCCCACAGAGGTCTTGGCTGTACCCAAAGCCATGGCCCAGATGAGGCAGGCAACAAGCAGAGACTCAGTAATGAGGGCCCCCAAGGGGCATCAGCGCTGATAGATAGAGGAGCAAATGCTAGGGGAGCCTGGGCCTGGGTTGTTTCCTGGGGCTCAAAGGGAACTTGGGTTGGCTGCTAAGGAGTCAAGTTCGATGAGGCTGGAACCTTTGGAAGACTGAGGTTACCTGGCTTTGGGGTACATTATTCAGTGTGTTCTTCCTGTGAAGACAGAGCATAGACATTTCCATGTCATAAAGAGCCATCAAGTGGACTCCCTCCCAGTGGCCTATGAGCGGCTGCAGTCCTGCTGAGTCAGTGGAGGCAGAGCTGGCTGGGGCCAGCTTAGGGACAGCCAGTGGGGGAGGTGCCTGCTTACTGAGCCCTTACTATGTGTAGGCCTGGGCCCTCCCAGCTGGCGCTGTTACTGTCCCTGCTCTTCCACGCAACAGAGGACAAGTCCAGTCTAAGTCAGGGGGTGACAGGTCTTCTCTGTTCTTCCCTACAGAGAGGCCCCGAGGAGGAGTCACTGCTGAGGACGCTCTCATTCGTGGGCTGTGGCGTGTCCTTCTGTGCCCTTGCCACCACCTTCTTGCTCTTCCAGGTGGCCGGGTGAGGGCAGCACCCAGAGCTTGGGCCGCCACAGCCCCTCAGGCTGCTGTCCATCCATCCTTGACCCCAGTGACTATGCAAGGAGGCCTCCCCTTGGACCATGCTGGGCCACACTACTTCCAGCCTGTCTTAATCTCTTCCTCTTCACCGGGACATGATACCTGACGCTGACACCCACACTTCAAGGGTTGATCTGAGGTCCAGGTTGCAAAGCAGGGAGGTCTGGTGGAGGAAAGTTGCTCTTATCAGGGCGGCCTGGAAGCAGAGAGCAGTGGGGAGCTGGGGAGGAAGATGAAGCTCTCTAGGCCAAGCCCCCAGGGCCACTCTGCCCCCCTTGCCTCCTGCCTGTGAGTCAGCTGTGAACCTCAGTCCTATAGCCAGCACCACACTCCATGATGCAGGTGCTTCCCAAAGGGCTCCCACCACCTGGGCCAGCGGTGCTGCCCTCATTTACTGATTCCTCTGCTGACCAGGGTCCCCAGGTCGGAGCGGACCACAGTCCACAAGAACCTCACCTTTGCCCTGGCCTCTGCTGAGGCCTTGCTCATGGCCAGTGAGTGGGCAGAGGCCAACCAGGTGGGCAGAGGGGTACAGGTGGAGCCTGGGAGCTCAGGGGGCTGGGAAGGCACCCAAGGCTGCTCCTGGTTGTTCCCTCATCCCTGACATCTTTGCAGGGGAGGAGTAGGGCCCAGGAGAAAAGGCCCCAGAGGGTAGAACCCAGGTTTCCCCACCATTCCTGTGGGGGTGGTGACACCAGGCAGGGACATGGGACCCAGGATGGGGCTATGCTAGGAGTGACCTCAGTGGCCCCCCACCTGCCTGCAGGTGGCATGTGTGGCTGTCACTGCAGCTATGCACTTCCTTTTCCTGGTTGCATTTTCCTGGATGCTGGTGGAGGGGCTGCTGCTCTGGAGCAAGGTGGTGGCTGTGAGCATGCACCCAGGGCCCCGGATGCTGCTGTACTACGCTGCAGGTTGGGGTGAGGCCTGCGCCCCACTCTGCTTTGAGCCCTGGCCTTGTTGTCCCCACTCCTCAGCTTGCATGGCCCCACAGGCACCCATAGGCTCGGGCTCTTGACCCTGCTCCCTGGTGCCCACAACAGGGCACCTCTAGGAGACACGGGCTCCAGTCGCAGCTCGGGGGCTGGGTCTGGAAAGAAAAGTGATGACCTAGGCAAGTATGGTGACACTTGTCCTCCCAGAGTGCTGACTGGGGCAGGAGAATGGCAAGTTCCATCCCAGCCCAGGCAGCTCACTGAGACCGTCTCAAAATTTTAAAAACATTAAAATAGGGCTAAGGATGTAGCTCAGTGCAGTGGCCATGGGTTTGGTTCCCTAACACCACAGGAGGGCGAGTGACACAGCCTGAGGCCACCCCTTCTCTCCCTAGGCACACCCGTGGTCATCGTGGCCATCACCCTGGCCACAAGTCCTGGTGACTACGTGGCCTCAGGACACTGCTGGCTCAATGTGCACACAGATGCCATCTGGGCCTTCGCGGGGCCTGTGCTCTTCGTGCTGGCTGTGAGCCTAGAGGGGTCCCGGGGAGGGAAGTATCCGGGATGGAGTCCTTTCGCCTACTGACCCCCATTCTCCAGGCCAATACCTGCATCCTGGTCCGAGTGGTGATGGTCACTGTGTCCAGCGCCCAGCGCCGAGCACACATGCAGAGCCCACAGCCCAGCCTGCAGCAGCGGCTCAGTGTCCAGATGTGGTGAGGCCAGGGGCTGAGGAGGGGCCCCTGGAGCCAGCTGGGGCTCGTGGGTGTGAACACAGGGGTGTGTGCTAGGGATGTGGTTAAGCTCAAATTGAAAAACCTGAAAGGGCTGGAGATTTGGTGCCAACCTCATAGCACCTCTAGGTGTCTAGGAAGGTAGAGGAGTGTGGCAGAAGGGACCTGTGGCCTCAGGTGTGCGGCTCAGAACCCTCAACCCTGCCCATCCTCCACAGGGCCACAGTGAAGCCAGTGCTGGTCCTGCTGCCCATCCTGGGCCTTACCTGGCTGGTTAGCATCCTGGTGCACCTTAGCCCAGCCTGGGCCTACGCTGCTGTGAGCCTCAATTCCCTTCAGGTAACTCCTGGCCTGGCCTGTGGGTCTGTAGCCACTTCAGGGCCAGCTGGCCTGGGCTGCCCCACGGGCATGCACCATGGACAAGGACAGTGGTGGGGAGAGAGTGTAGGGCCATGAACACAAGACCCTGCTCTTGGGGAACCCAGGCAGGAACAGGTGGTGACATCCCTGGGAACTGATGCTGGGAGGGAGGGCAGTTGCAACCAGGTCCCCGCCCCTGCTTCCCTGCTGGGGTCCCCAAAAGTCTCCCTGTTGCCAGTCACCCCTGCATCAGCATCCAACATCCTGGGTCCCTCTTTGGGTTGAAGAGTGGGGCTGCCCAGGACCCAGACTGGACAACGGATGAGCCCTGGGTGTCAGAACTCCATGTAACCCATGTCCCCAGAGCCCCCAGCTTCTGTGGGAGATGGGGCTGAGGAGGTGATAGCCACTCTCAAAGACTAGGTATTGCTCAGGGCAGCTTCTTTTCAGTCTCCCTACCTGCTTCATCGGTGAGGAAACTGAGGCCTCCTGCACTCACTTTCCCAAGGACTCAGCGTAAGAAGGGGCAGCACCAGGCGCCAAATATAGGGCCACCTTCCGGTCCCATGCCCTCTACACCTCATGGGATCCCTTCTAGTTCTGTCCCTGGCATCTGTGGCCCTGGCTGGCTTCCTCCACCAATCACAGGGTATAGCGTCTCATGGCCATGGTGATTGCCAGCTCTTTGCCCATGTGCGCCCAGCAGGACATCATGGTGTGGGTCTTGGTGTTCCCTGTCCCTCAGTTCCCCCAGGTGGACAGAGAGGTGGCACAGGGACAAGGCACCTCACCACCCTTCCCTCCCCTTCTGGGTCTTCTCTGGGTGGCTTCTTTGCCCTAAGCATTGCCTGAATCTTCTGATTTCTCCTCCCTCACAGACCTCTGTGGGTGTGACCCCCAGGTAGGGGCCCTTACTGATCTCCCAGGCCCCGCCTCTCCTATCCCCTCTGAAAACTGGACAGCATCTGCTCTCAGGACAATGACAAAGGCAGGATTAGACTAGAGTTAGAATAGCCTCGTTCCCTCTTCAGGGATGGCTATTTGCTTTGACTTCTGATGCTGGCTTTTGTGGATGGAGAGCAAAGGTCACTTCTGTAACCAGCTGTGGCTGTGACTCTTGGCCAAGGTAAAGCAAACTGGTGCAGGTCTCAATCTGAGGAACAGACAGATGCCAAAACCTACCACAGTGTGTACAGTCAAGGCTGGAGACCAGACAGGATGGGAACAGAGGAGTTCCTCATGGGGAGGCAAAATGGGAACATCCTGGAGAGCTCATACCGTAAGACTACACCAGACAGAGAGAGGAATGTTTCAAGACTGAATGTGGTGCCAGACACATGTAATCCCAGCACTCTGGGAGGCTGGGGCAGAAGGATCCCAAGTCTGAGGCAGCCTAGGCAACTTGGCAATTTAGTGAGACCCTGCCTCAAGATTTAAAAAAAAGGCCTGGGAGGTAGCTCAGTACAAAGGCCCTGGGTTCAATTTCCAGTACTGAAGAAAAAAGTTTCAAAGCAGGGAACCTTGAGGGAAATAAAGAGGAGGAGAGATAATGTGGGGTGTAGCCGCCAGACAGTGTGAGACCCTCTGAGCTGTCACAAGCTGGGCATTATCACAGGCTGCTTGGGGGCCACAGAAAGTGCTAGGCAGGTGCTGGTGTAGTCGGTGGCAGCTGGGAAGATGCCTGTGCTCTGGTGGGCAAGGATGGGGGGGTGGGAGTGCCAGGCTTCAGGGAGGGCCTAGGCTGGCCCAGGGATTTGTAAGTTGCCAGGAGTTGACTTGGGGGCCACAGGGCAAAGGCAGCATCCACCTTGGTTGGTTTTGGGAACTTCCAGCCCTGGGGGCCTGGTCTCAGGACATGAGCTGCTGCCCTTTGTGTCCTAGGCTCCAAATCCCACGCTGCAGCGTGAGACCCATTTCCATGTCCCCTGCCTCAGGCCACAGGACCCCTGTGCACCACGTGGGGAGGAGCACCCCACCCGCTGTGCAGCTGCCATGAGGTCCAGTAAGCCCCAAAGACCTCGGCACTGAGTCCCTCCATGCAGCACCTCCCATCCCTAAAGGGGGAGTCGGCCTGTCCCCCTTTCCAGATGACAAGGCCTCGGGCCATCGGAGGGTGCCCACTCCGCCTTACAGGGTGGCCGACTTGAAGGCATGAGTGGCGTAGGAAGGACTCGAGGGATGGAGTCGGAGACGCCCCCTGGCGGCAGGGCTCGGCCGCGTCTTGCTGTGTCCAATGACCACTGGAGGGCACTGCGACCCCGGGTACGGCAAGGCGGGGTCGGGCAGTGACGCCCGTTCTGTCCCCAGGGGCCTTACATCTTCCTGGTCTATGGCGCCTGCAGTGGGGAGGTGAGTCCAAGTCACGGGCTGTGGGGCCTGGGCCCAGGTGCAGGAGAGTGTCCTGCCTGAGCTCGGCGCCGTCTCGCAGGTGCGGAACGCGCTGCAGAGGATGACAGAGAAGAAGAAGGCGCTCGCAGTGGCCCGCGGGGGACCTGATGCCCGCACCCATGGCTTCCAGACATGCACCCAGGGCGGCCCTGAAGCCTGGGGTTCCCCGCGAAGACATGTGGCTCTCAGAGGTCCGGCCTTAGCACCCTGCCATACCTCGATTTGCCCTGGTGTAAGGCAGAAGTGGGAGGACAGTGACGCACCCTATCAGCTTGTTTGAAAGACAGGGAGACAGGGCCTAGAAAACTCTACAACCTTGAGGAATAGCTTAGAAGTGATTTGTAGAGTCAGGCTTGGTGGTGCATGCCTATAAGCCCAACAAGCAGGAGGGTGAGGCAGGAGGGTCTCTGTACATTTGAGGCCAGTCTAGACTACGTAATGAGTTCAAGGCCAGTCTAAACTTTGCATCCAGTCCTTGCCTAAAAAAAAGGGGGGGGGGGCTTGTGCCCAAACCAACTACCACCACCCGGAGGAAGCAGACACTGTGGTGCTCAGTCAGGGATGGGGCTTGTGGGTGAGCTCCCCAGAGTCTCCAGCAGGAGATCTTGGAGATAGGTGAGTGCTTGGGGTGAAAAGACCCCAAAGGCAGTCTGACTTCCAGCCCTTCCTGCAAGCCAGGAACCTCCTGTCGCTGATCTAGAGGGAGTTTCAATAGGAGGTCCCAGCAGGGTGGGAAGCAGAGAGGACTTTGGCTGGCTCATAGCGCCCTGTTCTTCCCCTGCCAGGGACCCTCGGCCCCAGGACCCCCGACACCTTCTTCTCCATCACAGACCCCAAGAGGCCGGTGAGCTGGGGCATAGGTGGTGCAGGTGGCCCCTGGGAACCCGGGCCTCCACTGCTGGGAGCAGCTGTGTGAGCTGTGGGCAAAACTGAATGCCAAGGCTGCTGGGTGGAAGGAGGTGCCATTTCCAAGGGCCCTGGGGCAGGAGAGCTGGAGTGGGACCCACGCTGTGTCCTCTGTCCTTAGGCTGTGGAGCTGACAGCATTCAAGGCCTCAGGTACTGCACCCCTCCCCTTGGGCCCAGTGCCAGTTATCTGAGAAGTGTGCACACTGACCTCCCTCAACCTAAGGGTCTCCTATCTGGGCCTGAAAGTCAGGGAGAGGCCCTGCTGAGGGACAGGAATAAGGTGGGGGCACAGGAATAAGGTGGGGGGGCACAGGAATAAGGTGGGGGGGCACAGTGACCCTGCTACATGCCAGCACCACCCCCTCAGGGATTGAACCCTGGGCATGCGCACGGAGCTGCAGCCCCAGTCCGTTTTTTATGCTTTATTTAGAGACCGGATCTCCTTAGGTCGCAGAGTAGTTCAGGCTGGGCTTGAACTCGTGAGCTTCCTCCCTCAGCCTCCCAGAGTACAGGGACAGATGTGCGCCATCACACCCGCTTTGAGTACCCACAATCCCAGACCGACCCTGCGCAGTCTCAGGCTTGTGTTTCCAGCTGGGACCCAGAGGCCTGGCTAAGGAGCTGGAAGGGCCAGCCACATCGAGTCTACTGTAGTGATCTGGGGAGCGTGGGCCCAGAGTAGAGGCCAGGCCCACCTGCTCAGATGGAAAACCGAGGCACTGCTCCAGTCCCGTGGGTGTGAGGGCAGGCAAAGGCGGACCCAGTCCGCGCCACCTGGTCTCAGCTTCCCTTTCTGCAAGATGGGCTGGCTGCCCTTTGCAGGCCGGTGGGGGACGTGGGGGCCAGGGATCTGAGGGGGACCCCTGCCCCACCCCCACGGCACCCGCGGGCGCGACTTCTGTGGGAACAAGAGCCTCTCGGCGCCTCTGCGCTCAAGTGACAGCGCCTTTGTCTCTGCTGAATGGGTGTGTTGCTAGGGCTGCTCTAGCAACCAAGCGCTTCCACCTTGGCCCCACCCTCCCGACCCCCAACCCCAGCCTGGCTTCCACCCGCAGCTTCCAGCCCCCAACCCACCCTGCAACACACGAGGGGCCTGGGCAGAGGCCCCCTGTCGTGGATCCCTCCCAGTGCCACCACGCTCCTCAGGAAAGCCCAGCAGACTTGCAGGTGTGCAGGCTGAAGGCTCAGAGAGGCCCTGAAGGGTGCTGGCCAGGGTGATCCGAGCCAGGCTTCCTGCCAAGGTCACCTCTGTCCCACCTGATGTTGGGGCTCCCTGCAACCACTCCAAGAGCTGCCCCTGCTTCCCAGGTTTCTAGCTCAGCTGGCCTGGGGACCTCATCCCAGAACTGCAACTTGGATGTGAGGTGCAGCTGGCCGTCCCGTCCCAAGGGAGGCCAAGCCAGCAGCCGGGACCAGCTCAACACACCTCACCTGAGGTGTACCCTGCCCTCCCTGTGACTAGCTTCCCCCACTGTCCCCGTCCTGCCCAGGGTTTGTCCCCATGCCCTGCCATGCCTGATAATAAACAGTGCTGTCCAGGCTCTGCTGTCCCTGTCTGGAGTGCTCCTGGCCTGGGAAGGGGACAGAGACACCAGGCTGCAAGGGACGGGGAAGACTCAACCTGGCCAGCATGGTCCGTGGTGGGCCCTTGAGATCGGTGTTCCCTAGCCTTAGGGCGAGGAGTCCTTAGTGCAGGACTACCCTTGCCCTCCTGTACAGGAAAGGGCAGTTCCTAGACTCAGACGTGAGGTCCCCAGGCCATGCAGCACAGGGTGGAGGAAAGGCAGCTGCAGGGGCAGCAGAGGGGTGGGCCCAGCCAGCACCAAACACCAAAATTCTTCTCTGAGCTTTGGTCCCCTCTTGGGCACAGTGAGCAGAGGCTTGGGATTTCTTAGAGCTCTGCGTGGGCTTCGTGCTGGTGGTGGTGTGGGGGAGCAGCTGGCAAGGAGGGCCCCAGGGTGAGAAGTCGGGCAGGGTGAGGGGCGAGGCTGGAGGCTGTGCAGGAAGGCAGAGGGGGGCTGCATGGGAAGCACTGAGACCCTGGGACCTCTGCAGTTGTGTCTGGGATGAAACCTATCCAAGAGACTGAGCTAGCACACAAGCCCTTGGTCTGGCATCTCGACCTGGGCACCCAGGAAACATCTCAAGGGACATGTGCAGGGTGCCTCGGTCTGCAGACTGTGCTGAGGCCTTGGAGGTGCCAGAGAGCAGTGAAGCCCCAGCCTGGTGATGGGGGAGGGCAGGCCAAGCTGCTCACTGTCCCAGAAGCATGGTGCTTGCTGTGGTGGGGGCCTGGAGTGTGCAGAGCCTGAGGGCCTGAGGAGGAAGAAAGCAAGCTGAATTTTCCTGTGCTGACTCCTCCTCCTCTCTTTTGGAGGGCTCCTATGTTGCCACAACCAAATTATAAGGGCTGCTGAGGGGATGGAGAGCCTCCTCTCTGTTCCATACCTTCCCCCTGTATACATACCCATTTACTCTGCAACCAAATGCTGCCCACTGACCTCCTTCTGTCCCTTTACCCTCACACTCCTTTCTGCTTGGACTACCCCAACCTCTCTTCAGCTGGTGAACTCCTAGGCATCCTTCAAAACCCAATTGGATGGCGCAGGCCAGGGAGATAGTTCAGTGGCTTAAGCACCCGCCGACCAATTTGGACGGTGCTTTAGCTATAAAACCTTCCTATCCTTTCTCTGGTCCTCCAGGAATAGAAATGACTTCTACCTCATTTTATCTGGCTCAGCTCCATGACACCCTGGGTTATAATCTGAGCAAGAGGCCCCTTTTTCAAGATTGGACAGTGCCCTGGGGCAGGAACCAGGGTTCCACTTTGGTTCTGCAGTTGTCAAGGAGAGGGGCACCCCTTTCCCTCGGTAGCAGTCACTGCTACCCCACCCTGAGGCAGATAGATGCCTGTTCTCGGGCAGGGAAGTTCTGAAAGGACAGGAGCGGCCCCACACTTGGTCAAGGTGGGTCAGGACAATGGAGCTGTGTGCAGTGGGCGGCTGTGTCTCCTTCTAGCTGTGTGGTTTTGATGGTCCACTCATCCCTCTGTGCCTCAGTTTCCTCATCTGTCATCTGGGGCTGCCATCTCCAGAAGTGGCTTTGAGGAACAGGTGGGACAGTGGGACAAGTCCGTGAGGCATCCACCTGGATGCCTGGGACAAAGCAGGCATCCTCAATGTCACTCCATTCGCCACCTTGAGCGCCTGGAGGAGGGGAGTCAGCCAGGGTGGTGACCGAGGGCTGAGAGAGGACACAGCTGGGGGTCTGTCCCCCTGGGGTGCTGGTGAAGGTCTCTTGGCAGATTCCTCCCCTTGCTGCATCAGAATCCATGGCTTCAGGGACACTGTAGGGACAGTGAGATGTGGGAGGGGATGCAGTAGGTGCTCACTAAGCAACTGCTCCTTTCTACCCTGGGGGCCCAATCTCCACAGTGCCTGATGCCCCCTCACCTTGGCACCTACAACCCATCCTGCTCCCCAGAGTTTGTTTGTTGTCCTTTTGAGTCAAGGTCTCTTGAAATGGGGTCTCGCTGGTCTCCAACTCACAGCGATCCTCCTACCTCAGCCTCCTGAGTGCTGGGATTACAAGCATACATGACCATGCCTGGCTTCTCCCCAGAGTTTGGAGCCAAAAGTTGTCTGCTTTGTCACCACCATCACAGTCAAGCATTGCCCTACCCTGGCCCCCAAATCCACTGAGGGGTTTCCCCTTTGGACCCAGAGACTCATCAGCAAAAGGAGCTGGAAACTAATTGCAAAATTTATTCGAGGGCTTCGGGGGCTGGCAGAATTCGTAAGGGCACTTCTTGTTTCAGGGCTGTGGGTCTCTGGCCTTGGCAGGGGCATGCATTTCAAGGGGCCAAAGTGGGGGCTGAAACAGGACCATGGCAAGTGGGGATGCCCAGCCTTGTCCCGCCTGGCAGGCTCAGCACAAGCTGCAACAGGAATGCAAAGCAGGGTGGACAGCAGAGGAAGCCAGAGAGCTGAGGGAGCTTCAAGGGCTGCAGCCAGGACCTCCGGGGCAGGGCTGTGATGGAGGGCTCGTCAGTGCTGGCCCTGCCCCAGGGGCCTGTTCCCCCTCTCAGGTTTAGTCATTTCCCGCCCTTAGGACTTTGAGCCCACCGGCCGCTGTGATTCACCTCCTAATGTAGAGGACAAGCACAGGTCTTCTCGGGATTGCAGCAGGGTGCTCAGAAAAATGATCCAGCCCCAGCCCCACCCTACCCTCGAGTACAGGGGACCAGTGTCTGGGGAAGAAGTCTGGGCCTGTACTTGGTGCTGACCCGCAGGACCTGGGCTCTGTCCTCCGATTCACTCCTGCCCTCCAGCACACACACAGCTTTTGAAGAGTGTGTAGGAGACTGGGAAACAAAAAGGCAAAATCCTCTTGACTACACCCTTGCAGATTAGTTCCAGCTCTTGGCTAGTGTAGGCTGGGTGGGATATGGACGTTACCAAAGCTCTTCCTGGCTGGTGAGCCGAGGGCGGGGAGAGGGGGCAGCAGACTCCTGGACCAGAGCCTCCCCTGCAGAAGTGAGATGCGCTGAGGGCCCTAGGAGGTCTTTTGGTCCTCACCAGTGTCTAGCTTTCCTGCAGGGCCAAAGACCCCTGCCCAACTTTGCAAACCCACTTCTCTCTAGTGTAGAAAACACAGGCCTTCTCTTCCCTCCACAAGGATCTGCAGACCCCTCTCCTTCCCCCACTGATGCCCACGCAACTTCCCCTGCTTCTGATTTCAGGATCGGGGGAAGGAGTTGGGTATCAAGGCCTCCCAGTGAGTCCCAGACCTCCTCCCCTGCCCTGCCCTGTGCTTCCACCTCCAGGATGGAAGCTGGGAGGAGGGAAGGAGGGGATGGTTGGCAGCCACCTCCTTTGGGGCACTCTGGGTGGCAGGTGAGGCCCACCTTCCAAGCCAGGCCCTGCCCATCCCATGCACAGCTCCTAGCTCAGGCTGGGGCCTCCCTTCCAGCGGCTCAGGTCTGCTTGGCCTGCAGCATCTCAATGAGCAGGTTGTTGCACGGCATCTCGTTGCCTAGGTGCTTGTGGTACAGATACTCCTTGGCCTGCACGCTCAGGGCCCGCACCTCCACCAGGCACAGCAGCAGCTGCTGGAACTTGTCCCCACAGTGCGGATAGTGGCACAGCGTGTAGTCCAGCAGGGCTGCATTTGCCTTCTCCTGAGCGTCTTTCACCAGGCTGTGGTTGTTCAGGAACTTCACATCTGCAGAGAGAGGGGCTCTGTCACCCTCTGGTCCCCCACCCTGTCCCCATCCCTGTCAGGTTGTGCTCACACTGACAATGGCACCGGCAGTGTCTCTTCCCTGAAACTACCAAAGCCGAGGACATCACCATAACAGGTCCCTCACCACCATCTTGCCACCACTAAGTTGTCACCTCGGCTGAGACACTGCCACTGTCACTTTCATGCAAACACACATCTGTTTTGCACCAATATGACTGCTGCCACTGTCAACAGCCAAACCACTGCTACTGCCACCAGTACTGCTGCATCACTGCCCTGACGGACAACAGACACTGACCACCACCAGGGACCTGTGCCAACCTCACTGGTGCACCTCAGGACATGTGCTTTGAGCCACTCTGTTGGTTTCTCATCTGTGGAATGGGGTGACAACAGTCCCTGCAGAGCTGTCTTATGGACGCCAGGTGCCAGATCATAGGAACACTCAGGAGGACAGGGTGTGACACGTTGGACAGGATGGGTTATCACAATGCTTCTCTCTTAGCACAGCTGTGGTCATGGCTGGCACTGCTGGCTGGCACTGCCAAAGCCACCTTGTCATTAGTATCACCACAGACATTACCACCCTGCCTGTCCCCACTGTCACTCCATTGCCAGCACCAGGAGAGTGCAGAAGGACTCTAGCAGAGGCAGCCACAACACTCTGGGTTCCCCGTGACCCAGCGAAAGCTCAGTGCCCCAAGGAGCTCTCTCTCAGGCCGCTGGGGACACGTGTTCACCAGCAGGGCTCCAGGTACTGAGTGTGTGACCTGCACTGCTGGTGAAGGTGGCCCCTGGGAGAAGCTGCTGGTCCCCGTGGAGCCGGGACCAAGGGAAGGTGCTGCGCATGCGCAGGGTCCAAACTCGCCTCCAAGACTGAGGCTGCACAGGAAACTCTGGGTTCCATGCCCAGGACTGTGAAAAATAAAATTTAAATCTAAAAGGCTGACACATGAGACAGATCATCCCAGTGGGAGGGACACAGGCATTGGCTGTAAGCAGCCCAGGGAGCACTGCGGCTGCTGATGGAGGGGCAGGAGGAGCTCAGCCTGACCCAGGGCCCACTCAGGACCTAAAAGGGAGCACGCCTGTAACCCCAGCGCCTGGGAGGCTGAGGCAGAAGCACCCTGGTGAATTCAATTCAAAGCCAGCCTGGGCTGCATAGTGAGTTCCAAGCCAGTCTGAACTACATAGCAAGACTCTGCCTCAAAAAACCAACCAACCAAGAAATAAAAAAAAAAAAAACCCAAGTATCTTTGGGGTCAAACCACCACAACAATGGGCATCCACAGTCCAACCACCACCCAGGAAGAGTGATCCTGCGGACACCTGGCCCACTCTGACCCCAACACCCTCCTCCTCCAGGACAAGGAGGTGGAGGGGGGGGAGCGGACACCAATTTCCTGTCACCCACATCCTGGGGGCACACCTTGCAGATGTCCCAACTCCTACACTGAATTTCCAACCCGTGGCTGCCCAGCAGGAACCCACAGAATCAGCCCCTGGCCGGGTCCCAGCTCACCCTCCCAGAGATGTGACTCCTCAGAAAGTGGTCATCTAGCCCTCTCCCTCCCACCGCAGCCTGAACCTGCTGCTTCAGGGAGCCCCTGCCCCCTAATCCCTCCTAACACCCACTGCGCCATGAAAGCTTGGCAGCCCTGGCAACCCTGATCCCCAGCCGCCCTCAGTGCGCCCACGATTGCCTGTGTTGTCCAAACTTGGATTTAGGGAAACCTGAGCTGGCCCAGGTCATATGGCAGGCCTCCTGGCCCTCCCTTGAGTAAGGGAGCCAGGGTCATTTTCCTTCTTGAGCTCCAGGGTCACCATGAGCCTACAAGGCATGTTTGCACCAATGAGAGAGAATTGCCCCCTTGTCTGTAGAGATACAGCTAGATTCAGCCCCCAGCCCTTCCCTGCCTTGGAGCACTTGTGCAGTGAACAACCCACTCAGCTGTACGTGGCAGCTTCCTCACTTGGCTGGACATCACAAGGCACGTGCAAAGGGAAGTCTTGGGAAGTTACTTCACCTGGCTGGACTCCTGGAAACAAGAGTCCCAACCCCTCCACATCGCAGTGCTGTCCTGTCTGTCCTTACTCCGCACAATCCCTGGGGCTAGGCAAGTGTCCTAACACCATCTCATGACAATTTACCATGGAAGACCAGAGAAGGACAGTGATCAGCTCAAGGCCACACCGCAGTAAAGGGGCCAAGAGGAAGAGCGGGGGTGGTGAGGGCTGGCTAGAAGCTACAGTAGCACAGGGGAGGGTGGGGTCTAGGGAGGGCCAGGGCCTCAGCTTTACCAGGATTTACTGTTCTCAGTAGCAGTGTGCAAGGGACGGCAGGTGGGGCGGTGCAGGGGGTGCAGGGAAAGGACAGCTTTCAAGGACAGACCCCTGGCAGCCCTCTGCTCCTGGGTCCCTGCAGACTGAGAGCCCCAGACCCCCATGAAGCTAGCCACAGGGTGGGAGACATAGGCCCAGTCCCCTGGTGGCTTCCATTCCAGAGTTAGGATCCACTTTTCTCACCACACATTAGACATCCTGCAGCCCTCAGCTAATGCCACAGAAGCCAGGAGGGCCAGGATGACGCAACCAAGGCTCCAAGTGCCGGGGCAGCCTGAACTCCCCTGGGGTCCGGGCCTGGTGGACACAGGTCTCCCAGGCTCCAAAGCTAAGCCCTTCACAGGGGATGAACAGAGCTGAGCACAGGTGCCAACCGGGCCACACCTAGGGAGCAGACCTGCTTCGCATCCATCTGACCCATGCCTGGGCTCCCCTGGGCTTCAGACTCAATGCCACCCCTCCCTCACCTTGAGAGCCTGGGTGATCAGGAGCATACTGTGCAGATTCTGAGTGACAGGGATGTCCCAGACATCAGGTGTCCACCCTTCTTTCCTTAGACACAGGGCAGGGCTCATGAAGACCTGGAGACACCCTCTGAATGTTAGGGGCCTCCAATCCCTGCTATACCACCAGCTGGATGTCCCTGTGCAAGTCACTTTCTGCTGCCTCAGTCTCCCATCATCTGCAAAATGGGGACAAACGAATCTGTGCCCCACAGGGCGGCCAAGGGCTCATGTGCCCAGCTCTGGGCTGCCAGAGGTGTGGGACAGGAGCACGCGGTGGAGCCGCCTGTGTCCCCAGCCTGCTCAGCGCCCTAGGTCCCAGAGTTGGGCGGTGGGTGGCGGGTGGGGCCGAGTGATGGCACCCCCACTTCAGGGAGCCGCCCGCCAGCGCTGCGGAGCTCTGGGGCCCCCAGGATCTCAGAAAAGCCCCCTTTTCACGGTTTAATTGAATATTTGAATAATCCTTTCATTCCAGCGAGGCATAAAGAATGTTGTCCCAATAGCGGTGACTCAGGCAGGCGCCCCCGCGTACAATGGCCCCTCGAGTGCCGCTGCTATTGAGGCCGCCTTTTGTTGGCGGGGAGCAGTGGGTAAATTGCGAACGCTTAAGGGAATGCTGCCGCGGCGCCTCAATGGAAATCAGGAAATCGAATGTTAGGTCAATCCATTAAGCTTCGATTAAGTCCTCGGCGGAACAATGCCCGCCGGGCCCATCTTCATAAACACCGCGATTGCCAGGAGAGAGGCACTAATTTTAATTAAACCTCCTTACCTGCCTCCGAGCCCGCCCGAGACGGCTATTTAAACGCCAAATGGCACCCCTCTACAGAGGCCGAGGAGGAGGAGGAGGAGGAGGAGGAGGA
>NDGM011145392.1:0-10665 GCA_002564305.1 Octomys mimax | reverse complement strand
TTATTTATTTATTTATTTTCAGAACCGGGGATTGAACTCAGGCCCTTGTGCTTGCCAGGCAAGCACTTATTCTGCTAAGCCATCTCCCCAGCCTCTCTTTTTAAAAAAATATTTATTTATTTATTTATTTATTTGGTACAGGGTCTTGCTATGCAGCTTGCACTCAGTGATCCTCCTGTCTCAGTCTCCTCAGTGCTAGGATTACAGGCATGTGCCACCAAGACTGGTTTTTCTGGGGTCTCAACATACCAGACTGGGGACTGAACCTCAGTCTCTGTGCTTGACAGGCAGGCACTTAGACCATTGAGCTATCTCCTCCACCCAGATTCATCATTTCATTTCCTCTCCTTACTCTGTTCCAAAGATTATACTTGTTCGAGGAGGCCTCAGAATCAATTATATGAATTGAAATTCTATGAAATTATGTAATTTCTGATTATTTTCTTAAATTTATTTTTAGAAGTTAAGTTATAATCTGGATTCATGATTTTTTTTTTTTTCGGAACCAAGGATTGAACTCAGACATTTGGGCTTGCCAGGCAAGCGCTTATTCTACTGAGCCATCGCCTCGGCCCCGGGATTCATGAAATATTTAACAAGTTTTTTTTTAGTTTTAAAGTAGGGCTAAAAATTAAGAATCAGTTATTACATTTAATTTGAATTCTCAAAGACAAATTTCCCACTCTCATTCAATATTTTGCTAACCTAAAATAGGCCATATTAGCAACAACATGACCATTTAATATTATTAAAGACAGCCTTTCTTTAACGATTTGAAATCCTGTAATTTTGCAAGCTTTCACATCATTTAAATGACTTTAAACTGCCCAATTACCTCTTTTTTGAGATCAAGAGTTAGTATTGGATGTTTTCAGTACAAATCTTCTTTACCAACTTGAGAGAAGACGTGGGTCAGCAAAAGTGAGAAAAGGAGTAAAAGGTTGAGAGAAATAGAAAATGGAAGTGGGAAACTGCCAAGACGCTTTGAAACAGGGCCATTATGTAGTCATTATTATAGGAGTTACGTCCTGTGTGAGTTTCCCTTGGAAGCCTTATCTGGCACCATTACTAAAAATTGTGCTTGGGCAAATTTGGGGCATCACAGGAGAAAAGCTCTAACAAGACAGCTTCTTGCTTTATCACTCTCAAATAAATCTCTCCCTTGTATTATCAACCTTGGTAGCTGAGTTCCTTTGTCCAAGGTCAACGGAGACACAGTTACAGCACTTTGTGATGTTCTATCAAGGTGTCTGCAGGCTTTAGAAATATGTAAAAACACTGTCCTGATGCATTCTGATGCATAAAAAAAATTAGCCCATAAAAAAATTAACCCTTGCATTATTCAGGCGACTTCCATTCAGGGGCATTTCAAATGAAAAATTTTGAGTTGATCACCATGAAATGAAATGTCAAAAGAATAAATAAAAATATTCATTACTCAAAAGGTAATGTACAAGATATAAAATGAAATATTCTACAAATAGAGAACATTTCAAATAGACTAAGTCTATACCTTTCAGTTCAAGAGATTAAATTTTAAAAAATTGTATGTCTTCTCTTCAAAAGGAATCGGGGTCACCACACTTGTCTTAACCACCTGAGCTCTTTCGAGGCCTCTTTACTCTTTCATTTGTTTCTTTTTTCCCTCAGGTTTATTTAGGTATTTCCTTCAGTTGAAGGTGATTAATGTATTACCATTATATTCATAATCCAAAAGACATCTTCAGTAGGTAATCAAAGAAAAACTAACCCTAATATTCAAAATAATAGATCAGGTGATATTTAGTTGTTTATCAGACATGTAGCCATAGTATTCTGCTATAGTAAGCAAGGTAGTTAGATCTTGGCCTGAAGGCATTTATAATTTAAAACCATCAATAAAAATAAACACATAGAAGCACATGTCAACAAGTAAGTTACCGCGTAATAAATCTAGAGCTAGAAGCCAGAGACAAGGTTCAGAAGAAGGCAGTAACTACTGCTTCAGAATTAAATAGAAAACTGCCTACCTACTTTCTAGAAATTGTAAGCAGAAAAGACTGTAAGCATACTAGCCCTTTAAGGGATGTATTAGACAAAAGTACAAAGCTCCGTATTTGGTCATCTTTGCTTCTCACTGCCCCGTGTTGTGATACCTTCTAATGTCTTCACACACAGATTGGCTTTTCTTCTCTCCCTATTCACTGCCCTCCAGATGTAATTAGAACAGCAATTTATATCTTGCAGTTCATTTTATTGATCAAATTCTCGTCTTTTGAGAGGTATGTATTTGTTAAGTCTCTCATCTCCATTATGAAATTAAAGGCCTCGATTCCTATTAATAGAATTTTAAATGTCAGTACACATACATGAGGTGGGGGTGATATTTGATTTGTAGAATAAATATATATGCTCTTGGACCACTGAACTTTCAGCATACAGATGTCTTTTTCTAATAAGTTCATTACAAAAAGTAATAATAACACCTGGAAAGGACTTTGTGTGACGGGAGTCTGTGAACTTGCCAATGAGTGTTAACAGTGGTGATGGTGGTGGTAATACTAACTATCCTAATTACTTAGAGCATCATTAGGTAAAGCGCTCTAAAATTCCTTTTCTTTCAGAAAATAATTACTTGTAGATTCTTAGCTAAGCATATTGAACAGTATTTGAGTGAAGAGATATCAAAAACCTATTAGCAAACAGGGGTGGGAATCTTGCCCACATCTTTACAATATGGAGAATGGCAAAGGGAAGAGTCAGCCTTTCAGTGAGTTCGAAAGAGTTGGGCTTCACTGTAACATTAGGAAAATTATATTCTTTTAGCCTCAGCCACTTCATTTGTAAATTGGGAATAATAAATCCTACCCTAAGTAAACAAAAGAAAGCATAACCTGCCAGGGTGTGGTGGGAGAAAGATCCTTACCACAGGAAATCTTGTTGTTCTTATGTAAAAATAAACAACAAACAAAACCCTTTCTGAACAAGATAGGCATAGTGGAACTGACAATGACCATGGGAAGAAAACTCTAGCATACCACATGTCAGTGAGTCCAACATGTCACATGTATGATATATCGCTACAGTTAAATGGCCACGGCTTTGAAGCTTACCTTGATTACATGAAATGTGAAAAGAACATTTAGAAAAACGCCACAGAAGTTTAGAAAAATGGAATCAATTTCTCCTGTGGGAGCTTCTACTACCAAACCAAATGTTTTCCTCCTTCTTAAAGAACCTTGTTGGGGAGATGGCTCAGTGGAATAAGCGCTTCCCTAGCAAGCGCAAGGGCCTGAGTTCAATCCCCAAGAACGCTACTCTTAAAGAACCTTGCTAAACTCTACTTTTTCATTTTTGTAATTATTTTTGTAATTATTTTCTTGCAGTTATTTAAATGTTTTAGTAATACTTTTATTTAATATTTTTTAAACTTTTATTTTTATACATACATATTTGCCATTCATACTTTTCTGTGATTATGACACAGAGTGAGATTGAGATTATTTTAACCCTTACGTGTGTTCATGTTTCCAGACTAATTTACATCTTCCCCTATCTCGGTTGTCTTCTTATGTACTTGTAAAGTGCAGTTCCTAGCCAATCTCAGTCAGTTCTGAGAAACGTGAAAGCCTTGCTAGCTCTAATTGTCCCATTTCCACCGTTGCTAAAAACAGCTGCAACTTTTCAGCCCTTTTCTCATTTGACCTCTTGGAAGTGTCCGTCACAGGTTCCCACTTCCTTCTTGACATGCTGCCCTTGGTTTCTGTAACTCTGTGCTTAGCTATATCTGCCTCAGTCTGCGCCTTCTCACATCCCTTCACAGGGCCCTTTTCTGGTTAAGCGCTTTGTAGTGAATGCTCCGGAGGGATCTGCCTCCTTCCTCCTCTTCTCATTCTATATTGTACTCCTTGAATTCATCAATGCCAGGGCTCCACCTTGCATCCATGTGTCCTGATGGCTGTGACCCACACACACCTCAGACCTCCAGGTGCAGACTGTTTTGAAGCATCCTACTTGGCATCTCCCCAACAGATCTCACAGACACCTCAAACTCAGCCTATCCACAGACCTATCATTTTAGTTTCCTTGTCCCAATGTTGCCTCCATAAATGTGTCCTCCTGTGATAGTACCTTGTCTGTCCCACTGCCTAAGAAGATGCAAGAGACTCATCCTGAACTCTCACTTTTATCCAATAATCAAAGTTGCTATAATTCCAGCTCCTATGAATTAAAACTCCTATAGATCTCTTCTTGATTTTCCCCATTTCTTTTTATCATCATTTCTATGAAGTTAGACAACATTTACCAAGTTTTTGGATTTCTTAGCCCTCAGGATAAAAATCAATTTTCCTAGCACCCTGGGAGACTAAGGCAGATGAATCGCAAGCCCAACTCAGGGAACTTAGTGATTTAGCAAGACCTTTCCCCCAAATTGAAAGGTAAGGTCGCTGGGGATGTAACTCAGTATGAAGGTTCTGGGTTCCATCCTCAGTACCACAAAAAGAAAAAAAGAATTCATTTTCCTTAACAGGGCCAACAAACTCTTCGTGTTTGCCCATTTTCCTCATTTTCTCATCAACTCTATTTTGAACTATCTGAAATCTTTAAATGTCACTCTCTCTCTCTCTCTCTCTCTCTCTCTCTCTCTCTCAGCCATTGCAGTGTAGGATTTGCTTTACCCTCCTCGCTTTCTCCTGCTTAAAAGAATTTCTCCTCACTTTTGACTGAGTTACACAAAAAATAATTTAAGAATAATACGGTTGCAAGCAGCATCTTATCTAAAGTTCAACATTTCACTTGAAAAGGTCATTTTTAATAGACAAGGTTCTACTAATTAAGTTTCCTTCTGATCTATCCATGTTAGATATGCTAAAATTTAACTCCATAGAAGTCTTCAAACTGTGCTTAAGTAACTGGTCTTACTAAATGTAGATATCATCTCTTCCAGTTGACATATACATATGTAGTGTTCACTATATATCAGGCACCTTATATACATTAATTCTTTAGTACTCATAGTAACATTAAGAAGTGGGTGGAATTTTCATTGCCATTTTACAAACATGGGAACTGAGACTTCAACAGCTATTTCCCCAAACAGCTAATCCCCAACAGAGTTAAGCTTCAGGTTCGACCAATTAGGCATCTCACCTGCTTTTCCATCTAAACCTGGTCAAAACATGATGTTTCCTATTTCTCCCAAATGGAAACATTCAGGTCTAGAGGTAGGTCATCTAGCTTAGCATTTATTCATTGAGCTAATGTGGTCATTTTGATAAACATTTGTACATAACAAATTATTTAATATGATACAGACACAATCTGAATTCCCCATACAAGCTGGAAGAAATCAGCTATCTATTTGGTAAACTCTGTACCTGTGAAATCTCTTTGCTATCCCCATTTTATTTGATATTTCCATCATAATAAATAGATGAATATTGCTTATTTTGCATCTATTCAGCCTGAAATCATAACTGAAGAGCTAAGCAGGACACTAATTATTAACTCCATCTCCATCAGAATCTTAATGTTATCAGTGGAAGGCATTTGATTGTAAGGCACTTTGTGTTTGAATTTTCATAGGCTTAGTCTTTATCTCTAGATTTTTCTTTGCATGTTGCCTGATGTTTCCTCCTACTAGCTCTTGGGCAAAAGTGGAGGCCACAGGCACATATTATGAAAATTAAATGTGACAAACAAGTTACCAAGAACACCAGCCAGAAACACTAATTACAGGAAAATCTGTCTCTCGGAACTATAGATGAGGATGCAGATGTCATATGGTTATTGCAAGGAGAGATTAAATCTCTTCTATTCTAGTGTTAGATGCTATGCTTCAAATAATGCAGCCTAAATTTGCAGAGTTGTGTCTGTGGTCCACACTGAGCTTTCAGCTTATGGCTCTGCTTCCAGGGATGGAAGTTAATTTAGTGTCCCCACAGCTCACATGTTCATCACTGATTTTTTTTTAAGCCTCTGCTTTAAGTTTATAGATTTCCCCAATTCAGTTTGTCTGGTAGTTTTCAGCACTTTCCCTGCCCCTCTTGTGTTTGACGGCTCCTCTAAGAATAAGAATCACCACTTAGTGATTTTGATTCCTCCTTTAGAATATTTTACCTCAGGATGTTTACAGCAGGCTAAATTAAGATGTTTTGAACTGATGGGAAGCCAGTGCTCTAACTGCTTTGTAATCAACTCCTAGGAGTGAAGTGCGGATGGGAGGAGGGGCAGGATGGAGAGCAAGAGATAAGAATACAGTTTGAGAAGATGAGCGATTTTTTTTTTTAACATTGGAATCAAGAAATTCATCCTAAGTATGAAAAACACAGCTGCGACTGGCAAAGAGAGTGATTCAGCTTTCCATCCTGGCAGCCTTTTAATGCTGGCAGCATGAATTGGACCTTAAAGACTTCTGCCGCTTGAGTCCTGATTTTCATTTAGTCTCACCAGCAAGAAAAATCAGCTTGCAGCAATGAGCATGCTGATTTTGTTAATTCCCTCAAATATGTCCCTTGTTTAAATCACTCCTGATTAAACATTCTTGACATCTTTCCTTTCTCAACGTGCCATGACTCATCAGGTGACAACAGTGGAACGCAAAAGAATTAAATCTGTTTACCTAACATGTTTACTAAAAGTGAGCAGTGGAAAAAACAATACCAGTGAAAATGATGACTGCCTCTGGTGCACCATGTGTATTTTACCTGTTGCTAGTTTTTAAGAAATGATGTATTTGCCTTCAAAGAATAACAAACAAGCTAAGTCAGGCCACAGAGCTGAACTACTGCAAGCCTGGACTTCTGCTGCCAAATAAGCATTTCTCAAATGGGTTAGATTGCTCTACTACCACCCAAGGTCATGTAAAGCTAGTAATTTTGCTGTGATAATAGATTTCTGCTTCACCTTGTCCAAAACCATGTTCAAATTCACTATGATATTTGATTTTCTGTTATCCTAGGAGTCTAAATCTTGACACAGTGAATTTGCTTGGAGGTACATATGAGATGCTTTTATTTAAAGGTTCTTTTTCTCACTGTACTAGTTTTAGCATAATCGAAGTTACACTTTCTGTTCCACATAGAACAATAACAAGGAGAGGATGACTACCACAGCAAATTACTCACTCCGACCAACTACATAATACATCAAGCTTTGTCGCTTGTGCTAGAGTATGACGTACTCATATTCTGTGTAATACATTAGAGATTTGCATGTACCTGTTCTGCCCACAAATGGTGTGATCTTGGATATATCATTGAAATTCTCTGATCTTTCCTTTTTCATCTAGGTAGATATTTGACCAGTGGTGGCAAACCTATGGCAAGTGCGCTGCAGTGGGCCATTTCACATCATTGAAAGCTCTAAAAAAATTTACCACCACTGCATTAGACTATAGGAAGACCTTGGGTTTTATGTTCCATTATATGACTTTCCCCACTGTAACAAGAATTCTCTTCCTGGTGTGTTACTAGGGTTTTAAGTGTGTATCTCACAAATGTGTATCATAAGTGTGCATTTCAATGCAGTGTAGGATAATAGTTTAACTTAGTTATCACTTGAAAAGTAATCTACATAAGATTGATAACAAGTTATACATTTTTCTTCTCCCAAGAAAGATTCCATTTTAGGACATGACTTTGCTGAATTGGAAGATTATTAAATGCATTTAACAAAAATGGCATTAATCTTCTGTGCATAGCTGCTGTCTAAGAGCTGAGGATGGAGAAAGTCCAAACCACATCCATATCCTTGGGTCTGTCATTGTCTTCCTTTTGAGGTTCAAGTCAGTCTCTTCTTTGTATCTGAATATATATATATATATATATATATATATATACTTAAATTTCTGTTTTGGGATTAATCCCATACATAAATGTGCTTCAATAAACTGAGGCTAGTGCAAATAAAAATCGTCTGAGAGTACAATATCCATGAGAGAATGCCAGAAGGATGTTGAAAATTTAAAAATAAGTAAAAGACTAAGACTTGCTCCTTCAAGCATTTTTTATTGACAACATAAGTGCCTCATGATTTGGAGAACTCTAACATGGGCTGGAAGTTGTCATGACAACAGTTACTGCTATTACCAGCCTACCTGGAAGGATCCAAAAGTAAGATAATAATACGAAAGTGTTTCTCTTAGCCATGGCTTATTAAGTGATCGATATTTACCTTCTGTGGTCCATGTGCCTTCCCCATGTCCCACTTTCTGCTGGCCACTTCATACTCCATATTTCTCTTCTTCAAAGCTACATGGTTCCATTTGTGAGTAAAAGAGCATAATGCTCTTTTTCTTCCTTATGAGATCTAAGAAGGGATGCAAGCTGCAGGGGTAATGGGGCTTGATTTATAAAATGTATTAGAGAACTAGAGGAAGTTTTCTTCTTCAGTAGGGAGAAGGTAATAGAAGGTAATTGAAATCACCTTCATGTAACTCAAAGGTGACTCATTGACTGACAATTAAAATTTAGAATTCTATACTGAGGCACAGCTCAGAGATCTAAGCACCTTCCTGGCAAGTGTAACACCCGAGTTGGATATCCAGTACTGCATACCATGCAGGCCTTGTGCTGAGCTGCCACTGAAACTGGGTGTGGTGGTACAAGCCTATAATCCCAGTGCTGGGGAGGCTGAGACAGGAGGATCACTACGAATCTGAGCTGCATAGCAAGACCCGTACCAAATAAATAAATAAATCTTTTAAAACAATTTTTTAAAATTTAGTCTCATTTAAGGAAAGACAGAAAAAATATAGACTGAAATTAAGTAGATTTTATATAAATTTAGCATATTATATTTATATGCATTTATTTATACTGTTTCTTTTATCTTTTAAAAATGTTAAAGAATTACAGGTCAAAACTGAGCTAATATTAAAACTCCATTCTGCTCAAATTAATGTATAAATTATGGGCAAAATACATTTTGTAACTGAAAAACCACATGGCCACAGTTAAAAACTAGAAGACAGACACATGGTTCAGAAAATGTGTTACTTTAAAAATGGTGAAACAAAGCAAGATAAGACAGAAACATCTTGTATCTGCAAGTAGCTAAAGTCATGGGCATAGAACAATCTACTAGCAGGTCCACAAGGGAGAGCAAAGAAATTGGAGCAAAACAGTGTTACAAGACTTAATCTTTGGAATGTCTCAGTATCAATGAAAGATAGGCATGTTCAGACTAAGAAATTGTACTGTGCCTAAAAAGATAAGTATATCTTTGTCTTAGTTACTCTTCTCTCTTGTTGGGACAAATATCCAGCACTCAAAATGAAGGAAGGAAAGTTTATTTAGCCCACAGTTACTGGAAGTTTCAGTCCATACTCAGCTGGCTCCAAGGCAAACTGGCACATGGCAGAGGGCAGCAGTTCATGGTGGCGGAAGGCAGCAAAACAGCAAGAGCAAAATGGAGGAGTAACAGCAAAAGTGGCTACAGAGAGCAAATCCATCTTCCTTAGTGGCATTTAGGCTATCTGCCCCAGGCTGGGAGTAGTACTCACACCCATAATCCCAGCAGCACTCACATGAAAAATCCAGTAGATCATGAGTTAAGCACAAACTCTAGAAGTCTGCCCCATGACTGCATGAGGCTTTGGGGGGACAAATACACACAAACCATAACAAATGCAAAAATAGGCATATAGAGACATTGTAGTAAAATTACAAAGTATTAAGGAAAGGAAAAGACCCTACCAAAAAACTATCGAAATTACATAAATGTAGTTATGTATCAGCAAGCATAGATGCATAAGGAAATAGTTTATTAATTTATCTATTTTTTTGTACCAGGGATCAAACTCAGGAGCTTGCACTTGCCAGGCAGGTGCTTATGCCTCTGAGCTCTATCCCTGGTCACTAGATTAATATGTATAGGTATAAGGTTTTGAAGGAAAAGTAACTGTTCTATCATTCTATAGTTTAATTTATGAATTTTTCTTTTTGGCAGTTCTGGGGATAGAACTCAGGCCCCAGCGCTTGCCTGGCAAATGCTTATTCTATTGAGCTATCTCCCCGACCCTGAATATGATTTTTGGCATACATATACATCAAAACCAATCAGCATTATTAGAAGAACTTTGAAGGTTTATTTTTCAGCTAAATAAACTGACGCAAGAAAGTAGTAAGGTAGCAGCACAAACAATGAAAAAAGAATAGGAAAACCATACTGGAAAAAATAAACAAACACTATTTGTAAACTAAAGCAAATTAATAATTTTACGTTTAATAAAAAGAAGTGTCTAAAATTCTAGACGAAAGTCATGTGGGAGTTGGAGAAAAAGTTGCTAATAATATTGACTTTATTGGAAAGAGTGTTATTGGATAGTTTTGGACTTAGTCAAGCAAATGCAAATACATGTTGACTATTGATGCAAATATATGTTAAATATTAAAATTATAACGAATGATGGTGAGACCCAGTCCAAGTCCAGGTCCGGTGAGTGTGTGGGAGAGCTTCCTGCTACCCTGCGGTGGCCGGACCAAATACCAGTCCCAGCCCAGGTGCAGTGTGAGCGAGACCCTCTCCTACCCACTTGGGACGCTCCCCACCACTCCGCTGCACCTCCCCCACCCCGCCCGCCCAACAGGAATTTCTGCAGCATTCCGGAACCCCGAGACGCAGTCCTAGCCCAGACCCAGTGAGTGTGAGGGAGAGCTTCCTCTCCCCTCTACTCCACCTTGC
>NDGM011145387.1:0-10001 GCA_002564305.1 Octomys mimax | reverse complement strand
AACTCAGGCCCTTGTGCTTGCCAGGCAAGTGCTTATTCTACTGAGCCATCTCCCCAGCCCCTGATGCAGGCTTTTTAAATTTGCATTTATTTTTAAATATTTACTAAAAATTGAAACAATCTCAGGATCACAGAAGTGCTGCCAATGGACCAGTATCTTGTCATTTTTAACAATGAGCCATTTAGGAGTGCATTTGCCAGCTAAATATCCAACTACTGTATTGTGCTTCTGTGTGTATTTCTTATAAATATTCTATTGCAAAAGAACATTCTATGATATTACACAGATCCAACAAAGTTAGAAACTGATACACTGGTAATGTCTGTTCCTTAGACTCTATTCTAGTTTTGCCAACTACCCTAAAATACGTTTTCTTGTAGTGAGGGAATCCTGTTACCATGAATATTTAATCTTCAGTCTAAAGGTCTATTTCAATTTATCTCTCGACTTCGAGGATCACGACACCCCTGAAGAGTTCTTTGCAATTTAGGGTTGTGTGATGCTCTCTCTTGACTATATTCAGGCGCACATTTTGAAAGGACCCCCAGAGGTCCTTTTATTTAAAGGGGCCTATGGGCTCCTCTTATTGTGTCCTACCATAGGACACATGATTTGAATTCATTGCATAATTAATGGTGATCAGTTTTCTTAACTGAAGTAATTTCTTCAGGGCTTCTCTGCTGTAAAGCATCTTCAAAATTAATATTTTGTTTAGAAGAATTAACTATGAGGCAATGTGAATATGTTATATACTGACCTTTAAATTGGATAAATTACATGTCATGCATTGTGGATTAATTTTGAAAAAAATATTCAATAGGCTTTAACACATTGCTTCTATTTGTTTTCCTGCTATGTGTATATCAGATTTGCTCAGGGTAGGGCAGGCCAGATAGCTCAGCGGACTACAGTGTCTCCTTAGGCAGGCACAGGGATGGGTTTGATCCCCTGCATGCAGTGCGGGACACGCCTTGTGGCACACGGAGCTGGTGATTGAGACTGGGGGTGGTGGCGTGTGCCTGTAATCCCAGTGCTCGGGAGGCTGAAAACAGGAGGCTCGCTATGAGTCTGATCTGTGTAGTGAGACCCTGTGCTCCCCATACCAAATACATTGAAAAGAAAGATTTGCTCAGGGCAAGTTTATTCGCACTGGCATCCGAGTCTTCCCGCCGTTTCTCCATTTCGTGAATCCTTGCCCTCCAGCAGACCACTTCACGCTCTCTACTGTCTTTTCACTAGCCTGAGAATCAGCTGTGCGTCAGAGACTCCTAGTTCCTTTAGCGAGTGATGCAGCCATCCCTCGGTTGGTGAAGGCCTCAGCGCAGGAACAATACTGCTTGCATATGGAAGTGTCTAGCAAAAACTTTGCATCCATGCACGGGCTCTGCAGAGGGTGGCAAACACAACTGCAGCCGCCTTCCCTGGAGCATTGGACCAAATTAAGTCCTTGAAGCAAGGTGCCACTGTGGTACATAAAAGTCAATGACAAAGTTCTTTTTGTCCTACATTCTAATGATCGTACCATTTCTGCTTACAACACAGTAAGTGCCAGGGGATTAATTTTAGATTTTTCTTTTCCCATATTTTTTACACCCCCCTCCAACACTAAAAGCAATATAGCTTGTTTGATCATTTCATTAAATGTCACCATTCTTCTTCACTGCTGATGCACACTGCACCTTCTGCTGCCCTCTACTCACCCTCCCTGAGGCCCAGCATCCCACACCTGCAGATGTCCTGGCTGCCTGCTCCCACCCATGTGCCACAAGCCCCACAAAGCACTCTCCAGCTGCCTGCACCCGATCTCTGTGTGCTGATTCCCTTCCCAGAGGAGAAACTCCCCCTTCTGAGCTCCTCTCCTACATGGAGAAGCTCTCCACCCTGCACCCCTTGCTAGGATGCCCCTTTCTTTGGGTGTGGTCCTCACCCTTATCCTGATCTGCCACATCTCAGGGACCACATGTAGAAGTCTCCCAGTCACCTACCGCACACCTAAGGCCCTGCACACGAATACTCTTCTTACCTTGCTCCTTCCAAAAGTCATCATTTGGTCATCCAGGACAACCTGGCTGCTGCCATGGACCACTCTTCTCATTTCTTGAGTTCTGGGACCTTGGTCCGATCCCCTCCACCTCAGTGCAATATGAACTCCTTTCTCTTCCTCTGTGCCTTTAACACCCGCTGCTGGGCTACTCCTGTGGGTCGCCTCCTCCACAGCTGGCTCGGTTAGGACCCCTGCACTGGGCAGCCCCCACATACTAATGCTTGTTGCACTTTGCTTGGTTTTCAGGTGCTTTTAATTATTTATTTTGAGATAAATGCATATTTACATACATGGGTGGAAAAGTAATTCAGAGATACTTCTTCCAGACTTTACCTAATTTCTCCTCAAATAACACCATTTAAAAGCATAATATAAGATCACAAACCAAGAGAATGTTATGAATACAGTGGATCAATCTTATTCCAATTGCATGTAGTCACATTCATATGCACTTTAATTATGCCATGATTATGCAATTTTTATCACACTGGTCTGTCTGTCTCTCTCTCTCATCTATCTATCTATCTATCTATCTATCTATCTATCTTCTCTCAGCCATAATAATCAATATACCAAGCAGCCTCATTTCAATACCTCATGTCCTTTTATGGGCACACACTTCCTCCTCCTCGGCTGCCACCTGCTTAAGCCTTGCCCATCCCTCATCTGTTCTCTACTTCCACGAAAGTGTTATTTAAAGAATGTTACATGACGAGAAACATAAAGCAAGGGGCTCTTTGGTAGTGTTTTTTTTTTTTTTCAACTTAGCCTACCCCCTGGGAATTCTGCTAGGTTGTTCATTTCATCAGATTATACAAGAGTTACACGATACAATGCAATTGATTTTCTGCCTCAGAACAAAACTTTATTCCAAGTAGCATTCTAAAGCCCAGGTCGGGTAGGCCATGTGCATGTTTATCCCAATCTGATTTGCAATAACAGGCGTACGTTATTTATCCAAACTGAATCCTCACTCACTGCCACTGATGGTTTCTGCTTATTAATATGGTTCTCTTCATGTAACCCCTACATTGCTGCAAGAGTTGGGAGGAGGATCAACAAGACAGTGTCAAGGCGTTGACTTGAATTTTTAGGCACTGTTCTTTGGTATCATAAAAGAATTTCTCTGGAATGATAAACTCTTTCTCAGAGATTAATTAAACACTTATATAATATTCTCCTCTTTTATTATTTAGGAGTGACCTGTTTTTTAAATAATGAAGAACCTAGTTAAAGATCTTATATAAAGTATGGCTTGATCTAAAGCGTCACATGAGAATTCTACCTGGCCCCCAGATCTCCAGGATTTGTACCTTCCATATTGAAATTACACTCAGATTCTATGTGGTAAATCATGTCGGCTAGGACTGTGTGCCAAGAGCAAAAGCTGACAGAGAAATGGATTATTTTAAATTTTCTGCAAATTGTCTAGAAATGTCCGTGGCTAACTCTGTTTCATCTATTCATCAATTGCTAATAAGGAAACCAAAATTTCCACATTAACTTCTTGGACTAATTGTGCATAGAGGATGTGCTTCCAAAATAAATCCTATTTTCCCTACAGATGTGCCCCTGTTATTGTCGGCTGATCTCTGTGGGACAGCCCTGGATTAGAAGGAGCCTTCTTGTAGACCGCTTGGATGAGCCTGATGGGTGGGTCAAGCCTCCCATCTGTGCTTCTGGTGTGACTTAGGACATTGATTTAAACTCCCATGTTAGAGTTTAAAATATAAAATCACAATGAAAAATTTCAGTTAAGTAAATAAAACAAGTCACGTATTTCAAAGAAGACTGGGAGCCAACATATAAAAAGAAATTTTAAACCCTACCAATAACAAAAAAAAAAAAAAAAAAAAAAAATACAAAAGAAAATAATTCAAAAAACATGAAAGCTATTTTCATCAAAGAGAGGAGGAATTATGAATAGCAAATAATCATAAGAAAAAATCACTATGGTATGTTTTAAGGGAATTACAAACTGAAATGATGAAACAATAACTGCAAGCCTTTTGAGAGGCTAAAACCCACAACACTGGCAACACCAAATGCTGACAAGGACATAGCAACAGGAATTCTCATCTCTTGCTGGTAAGAATGGAATATACCTTGGAAGAAAGCTTAGCAGCTGTAAAACTGGTGGGAGAACACATCTGTCTGTTGAAATTTGAACATACATATCTAACCACCTTTAAGGCATGACAACTGGGATGTCACTCGACTGTGTCAAGGCATCCAGCATGCTTCCTTGTACTTGCACACGGAAAGGTTGACACTTCCTGCCCCACTTAGTTCTCTGTATCTGTCAATATTCTACCTTTTTAACGGTGAGTGAATAACCAGAACTACCTTTAAATAATCTCTCAACTTCATACTCCCTTTCTCACCACTAAATGCCCCACCTTTTAGCCGTTGCCTTTAGGATGCAATCTTTTTCTTCAACAGATTCAGTGGAAGCAAGTGGAATCCATACAGAGAATAACTGACAGTCCCCTCCTCCCACCCCTGCAGTTAGAGCATTCCCATTACGGTGCTTAATTACTGGAAGTTACAGCAGCTTTCAAATGTAACATTTACTACTCCATTTTATTATGCTTTACTTCAAAGATATTGTACAAATAATTGCTTTTCCCTGGATAAAGTCTGGAGCACATCTCAATATTTTACATAGGCAATGGATACGACCTACATTTATTTTTCTCATACAGTATTTTTTTACACAGTGATGAATTTTATCAGACCTCTATTATCATGGCAAAATGAATTGTAATTTAGCAAGATTTTTTTCCCTAGTAAACAGAGAATCTATGGTTCAAGAACTCCTAGCCAATCCAATGCCTGCTGTCAGCTCTCCCCTTTCAACTAGCATATACTGGAAATGAGTTGAAAGACTGGTGTTTTGTGAAATTAAAATAAATTTGCTATATTTTTGTCTCTAATGTTTTCAGGTAGGATAATCTTTTTTAATAGAATGGATAACACTGGGGAGCTATAAAAATGTACAGGAAGAACTCTAGACATTATCACTTAAGAAATACATATAGTATAAATTGTGAATAAGGCCAAAGCATAGTTCCACAACTGCCTGAAATAAATGTGATGCATTTATTATAGGAAATAGTAATAGACATGCTAATGTACTCAAACAGGGCTACAATTCCAGTAGGATTTTATGGTATGCCAAATCATTTCAGGTTAGGAATTTATAGCATGCTAATGGTGCATACTGCATATGTCAGTCACAATATGGCATCTATAAGCTTAAAGAAGCATAGCCTGTTGCCCTAAGCATAGTTAAGAGACTTAAATCAGTAGACATTGAGAGGCTCACAGCTGTAAAATGGTTCTTTGTCCATTGGTGGTCTAAGAGAGGAAGAATAAGGATTTCTGGGTAAGAATATACATAATTGTGCTTTGCTAAACTTTAAGCAGCTGTCCAATGATAAAATTATCTGAGGATAAGCCTCTGGCATCAAGCTTCCTTACATCACCATATAAATCTATAGTTTAACCCAGGACCCATGATTCCAGTTTCTCAGTGTTGGTCCATATTATGGATATGCATGAATTGGTCATCCAGAAACGGTGATTCTGGTCTGGTAAATTTGTGATCATTTATGTTAATAGTTTCCCAGGATCCCCCTTTGAATAAGGTATATATGAACTTTCCAAGGAAAGGAACCAAGCTACTCCAATGATGCTAATTTAGAGCATCTGCAACCAGCACTAGCTCTTTTGCCTCAGGTAATGTAGTGGCACCTGAGCCTAAACCAAATCCATCATCTTCTTTTCCTTAATCTTTCTATGCCTCCCTTCAGAAGCAATTTGTCTTGTAGCCTTTCCTTCTATTTCATGGTCTGTTTTCAAAGACAAGAAGCAAGTGCACTTCAGTGAAACACTGAGTGTCCAAATATTTTGTATAATTCTTAAGAGAACTGATAAAATAGGCATGAACAGTAACTGTTTTGAGTCTATAAAATTCATTCATATGACCACTAAGCATGTAGTGCATTTCTGACATGATTAGCTTTGTGCAAGGCTCTGAATTAAAAGCAAGCTAATGATACCCATGCATGAAGAAGAGTGAAGTCATGTCATTTGCAGGAAATGGGTGGAGCTTGAGAGCATTGGCTAAGTGAAATAAGCTGTACTGAGAAATTGAATATGTCATGTTATTTTTTAATGAAAGACATCTTAACCATAACTAAATAAATCAATAAAATAGAGGAGAAAGGACAGTAAACTAAAAGGTAAACTCTTGGATATGAGGAATAGACTTGGGGGAGGGAAAGGAAAGGTCAAAGGGGATGAAAAGGCCAAGGAGGGTAAAGAAATTGGAAATGATCACGATACTGTGTCTTAAATGCATGCCCCAAGCCCCTAAACTGAGCATCACTATTGTATATTACAAATATGCACAGAGAGATAGGCTAACAATGCTGATTATGTCATTTTTGATACCTGAATGCAAAATGATTTCAAATAAATTCCCTACCTAACAATAGCTTTTAATTCTTTTTTAAGAAAAGTAGAAATAGTTCAACTGTGCAAATCTTCATGTGGTATAAAAGCTGCAATTCCTTCTCAAAACTCAGGCCAACCCTTGAGTAAAATGATCGTCTTTAAGTTCTCTCTTTGTATTGGTGCTTTTCTTCTTGTTTCTGAATATAAATTAAAAGTTCCCTTCTGTCAGTTAAAGTAACTATGTAAGCAAATATGTATTCTTCCTTCCTTTAGTTCAGTAGAGACCTTAAAATAGTATTAATAGAAGTAAAACAAGCCATAGCCTTGTTCTGAAGTTGGTGTTCCTTCTCCTAAAAATCATTTATTCCAATCTAGCCACAAAAGCACACACTTAGGGATGTCAAGCAAGAGATCCTGAAGACAAAACTGTGGGGCACACAGACTGCATATTTCCATACATTTTTGCACTTCAAATTCCTAAATACCAGTTTTCACCCTTTAACATTGTACAGGGATAAATGACTACAATTCTAATAGCAATAAAAATAACAATCAGTCTTAAACAAGCAGTGCTCATAAGAGCTTTTGTGTGTGTGGCCTTACATATTTGGTAAACAGTCTATCAGTCTTCACTGTGTACCAATGATTTGTAAGTATGCTCAGAAACGAACATTTCAAGGTAGTGTGAGAGTGAGTTTTCTTATAGAAAAAAAAAATTCAGTCAAGAAGTAAGTCTTCTACTGATAGTAAAGTTCATCAAACTTTGAAAGTGAAACACCTAGGGAAAAAAAGGAAATTTTCAACCTGAAGAACCTTTTGACATCTGGGTACTGTCTGGGTTTCTAGGATCTTGAACAGACAGTAGAGGTTTAATACAATCTCTGGTGACAAAGATATTCTCACTCCTATTTTGTAGGTGATAAAATAAGTAAAGTTAAGATAAGGAGTTTAAATGACTTGCCCACAATAAATGAAAAAATAATGTACAATTTGACATCCATAGTATCTAATTACTTTTTAAAACATTACCATTCAAATGTCATAGGCCTCTAGGTGGAAATTTTTGTATATCATACCTTGTACATTGGATATAATTTTTCTCATATAGTATGGGAAAGAGAAACAACTGAAGCCATGTCTTACATATAACATTTAATCAAAAGGTTTGTGCTTGAGATAAAAGCTCAAGATTTTGATTAAGTCAGATCCATTAGTTTATCTTTATTTTGAAGTATAACTCATTAAGAGACATTAAATTTGTGCAGTTTCTACAAAAACCTGTGGTTATTTCTGTATCTGTTTAGTTTTCCTTGATAACAACCTCTATTCATCACTCTTACTTCAGCAAATTTTAGTTGGAATCGCCATATCAAGATCTGCTAGTTCTTATAAAACTGACATTTTATAAAATTATACCACAGCTAATTGGACCTAAAATTAAATTGGAAATCTCAGAATTTGGATGGTGATGATGATGGCGTGGAGGAGAAGGGGGAAAAGGAGGAGTAGGAGGAAGAGGAGGATGAACTACAAAAACAAAACCATATGGGTTTATGTGCGAGAGTTGGACTTATTTTTTCACCAATCTTCTTCTCCTTTTGTGTGAGCCACCTGTCTTTATGCTTTATAAATTTCAAAGCTAATGAAGGAGTAAATGTTTTGCCCCCATGTAGGTCATGATCAGAAAGTTAGGCACAAAGTGGGATGCCAAATGCTTAAAAGAATGGGATGTTGGTTAAAGAGTTGAGATTTGAGTCTTGGCCCTATTTGTTGGCAGTATAACTACACAAGGGTCTTCGTCTCCCTGGACTTCAACATTGCCACACGTAAACTGGGGACAAAAACTGTACTCATGAGGAACTAAATAAAATGGTGCACATAAAAAAACCCAGCACAATGCCTTCTATACAGTAAATGAACAATCAATAAATGAGAAATGTTGTTATGCTAAAAAAAAATAATTTCACCATAGTGACATTGTTACAGAACCATGCAAGAACAAAACAAGATGGAGATTATAACTGGATTGCATAATCTACAGGCCAGTTTTAATGTTTGCCTTTATTGGATAGATACTGAACCACATATGTTGATTTATTTAGAAGAATGTACCCCATGTGATCACTGTTCCATTTGTGGTCATCCTTGGACAGAAAACAATTGTTAAACACTCTATATCCTGCTGTTTTGTTGTCACCTCAGCCACAAAGCTGGAATGTCATTTAGATCCACATTCTGCCTTCAATCTGTCACCACATCCTGGTGTCGACTCTTCCACTGCACCACTAATAACAGCTCTATGCTCTCAGTTCCTGTAAATAGAGCACTCTCATCCTTGGCATTGTAAACACATGCTGAATCCAGCTGATTTCTCATGCATTATCTCATTTGCATCATTTCCTTAAGCAATCACAAGATTTAATGTCTTGCCCAAAAACTTGAAACTAAAGAAGAAATAAAAATTGAAATGTACCACACAACTGAATGGAAAGTGAGAACTTAAGGATTAAACAACAAAGAAAGGGCAAGGAGAAAAGCTAGGAAACATGGTGGGGGCGAAACCATACATTTATATACACAAGATGCTTAAGGCAATGATGCTGAGAATTTCCATCAGGTTTTTGAAGTTAGCAGTTAATTGGTAGGATTCTCACCCTGACTCACTATATATGCTATATATACCTGTGAACTAAGCAACTGCATCGAGGATAGCAATGTGTAATACTAGGGTCATGCTTGAATGCCTGTCATTCTGGTCTTCTAAATACTTACTGCTTTTCATGTCATTCCAACTACTTCCATACTGTTTCTCAAGTAATTGCTAGTTACAAAAAGGGGCAATAAATGAAAAGAAGAGAGGCAAGAAAAAATATGTCATAGGACTGTCCTGCTACGATGCTGTATATGGTTAGATTTCTAACTTTCTCTGTACAAATGTGTAATTGTTTATTTTTTATTTTTTTATTTTTTATTTTTTTATATTTGATAGAGATTCAAAGATTAGCATATCAACGATTGTTGAAAATACCTGTTCCATGTTATGTCTAAGGCATTTCATATTCAGACAGATAGTGATGTTAAGCTCAACTGCCTATGTTATAGGGTAATAACATATTAAGCTTCCCTTCTGGAGGGTTAACAACTTAAGTTTGCAGACCAAGAAATTAGAGAAAAAGAAGGACTACAAGGATAGCCAACATTTTTGCCCTAGCCCTTCAAGTCAGTGAAGACTCAGGACATAAGAAAACATGTAGTGTAACATCCTATAACTCAGTGGTGTCCCATATTTTCTGTTCAAGGACAGTATAGGGCCACAGAGGAAAGGGATCAATGACGTAGAGTGTACCTAAGGAGATTTACCTAGAAGGAAAACATTCTTTCAAGCTTTCACAAAGAGCAAATTGGTCAAGCAATAGCTGTGACTCATCCAGAAGGCTGACACTGACAAAAGATCTATAAACTGCAGTACAGGGTTTCAGGGTAAATCCTGAGGGGA
>NDGM011145378.1:0-17633 GCA_002564305.1 Octomys mimax | reverse complement strand
TGTACAGCAAATAACCACTAGAAAGAATGTATGCAATGTGTTAATTATTGAAACTGTCCTACCCCCCCAAAAAAACTATTAACTAAAAAAGAAATTAAGAAAGCTTGAAGGGGATAAAAGATGGTTAATTTGAGCACACAAAGAGAGAAGTAAGTCCATGTGTAGAAGAAGTGAGCTTGGCTACAATCTAACACATTAGCTGGTCATGGCATATTTTTAACTGAAATATGTACAATAAAACACCAGAAAATTGGAATTATCTTTGTTTTACAACTGAAGGAGACTACAGAGATTAATAAATAGATATGGGTAAACATAGAAATTAATTAATTGTGACTATCAAACACTTTAAATGATCTTAAGGAGAAGGAAAAACTACATTTTATTTTTATTGTAGTACTTCTGATTGTATTGAAGTAAATATTGTTGGGAGAATATCTTGTAGTCAGGATGCAAGAAGAACTGTTCTGAAAATCTTTTTATGTTAACACACTGGAATATATCTGAAATTATGAGCTACATTCCATACTTAAATGGTTCAATTTATCCAGTTTTATTCTTATAGACTACTTAAGGGTCCAAAAGCTTTTCTTTTTAAAAATTTTAAGGCAGGGTCTTAGTATGTAGCCCAGGCTGGCCTTGAGCACTTTCTAGTCCGGGCTGGCCTCAAACTTCCAGGGATCATTGTTCCTCAGTCTCCTAAATTCTGCGATGACAGGCATGTGAAGCTTGCCTTTCTTTCTTTCTTTCTTTCTTTCTTTCTTTCTCTCTTTCTTTCTTCCTGTCCTGGGAATCACACTCCCAACCTCATCCTTGCCAGCAGGCCCTTGCTTCTGAGCTCTATCCCCGACACCTTGAAGCTGTTTCCTTTTCTTTTCTTTTCTTTCTTTTTTTTGTGGAACCGGGGATTGAACTCGGGCCCTTGTGCTTACTCCACTGAGCCATCTCCCCCGCCCGAAGCTGTTTCTTAAGAACACTAATCTTTCTGAGGCAGCATTAAAACTCTGGGCAGTCTGCTCCACCGCACAGGACAGGGCTGGCCTTGGCCTCACAGGGCGGAAATGGTCTTCATACCCTTTCCCTGCCCTTGCTGGGCACACGCTGGCCAGCAAATTACTTTCCCTCGGCCTTTGCTTCCCCGAGTGCAAAGCGGGGGCGGAGGCCACGCAGGTCTAGCGTCCCTGCTCTGAAAATCTGAAGTTGAAAATCCTCCCAAGTCTGAAACTTTCTGAGCACGGCAGTGATGCCACAGGTGGAAAATCCTACCACCACACTGAGGCGCCCTAGTGACACAGGAGGAGATCACCTTCAGCTCATGTGTGTGAAGGTGCACACGCAACGTGCGTTCTGTAGTGAGCCTTGCGTCCTCTCTCCAACGTGTACTTTTATGTATACTCAAATATTTATAATCCACAAAAAAAGAAAAAATTAAAATTTAAAATAGTTCTAGTTCCAAGCATTTTGGATAAAGGAACAAGTACCCACCTCATGGATTAAACAAAACAATGCATATAATTCTGTCTTGTGGAGCCGGGCATACAAGTCTTCATGTGATCAATCCCAAGAAACTAATTTTAGGACACCGATTTTATGTCACTGATATAGGGTCATCTCTGATGATCCCTAAGGCTAACAGCAAGGTGGAGACACTTTCTGCGCAGGCGTCTACCACGGTGGGGTAATCAAATGTCTATATGTTGTTTTCTTCCATTGGATTGTCAGCTTAGTGACAGCAGGAGTCAAAAATAGTCATCTTTGTTAACAAAATAATTAAGGAAACATTACTCAAAATCAGGAAACGCACAGATTTCTTTCTTTCTGGGAAGGAAATTTTAATTTCAGCTAAAGTACATACTGTTGAACCAAAAACTATTTTTCTTTTTTAAAATCCAATAAAAGAGTTAACCGGGTAAGGTTTTAATTTACACTCCTCTGGTCTAATGCTATTGCTGTATATCAGTTTTTGAGATACTTGTGTTCTACAGCATGTCCCATGAGGGGATTTGATTACACTGGTACTTTCAGCTAAAATGCCACTGTCTTGAAGGCAGAAAAAAATAGCGACTTCAGGTTTAAACTGAGAATTACTGCAAGCTGAGATCCACACCACTTCAGCTGGCGAGAGTTCTAATTCACAATAGTGCCAGCTACCAGCACAAATCTGTGCTTCTGGTTTTGAAAGGCTCCAGTGCATGCAGTGCCTGCGATATGAGCTACTGTACCCCGGACTGTGGTTTAGTTAATGAAGATGAGAAATAAAGGTTTACAATATTCTAAGAAGCAGTCAAATTTCTATTTTCATGTAAACTACCTAAAATAAACACCAAGGGCAGCAAATCAGAAAAATGCCCCCAAAGAATGGAAGAATGGCTCTAAATAGATAGCTTTTCCTGAGTTTCATTTGAGGCAACAGACATGTATTTAAATAAATTATTCTCTACTGAGACTATTAAGATGGCTTTGCTCCTACTATCAGGATGTAATTTCAGATCCACTCAATTTCAAGAAATTGAAACTCGAATCACAGGCCTGGCTTATTCTACTTGGTGCCACAGGCACAGGACACTATTTGTGACAATTAGAACAGCGAAGTAGTTAGACTTAGGTGATTTTGTTAATAGTATTAAGTCGGAGATGTCAAATTAATTTCTTAGACATGTTCATGCATATCTCTTAAACCATCACGAGACCAGATGACTGAACATTTTTCCAATTTTCTCATTCAGTAGTGATCATTTAGATGTGTGCTTAGCATATTCAGAATGTGAGAGTCCTAGCATTATCGGACCAGGAAAAGCCCTAAAGAACATCTAATCTAATGGCACTTTCAGAGGAAGAACATAAGCTCAGGCTAATCAAGGTAACGGTGGCTAGAGGCCTGAGCCCTGAGGTCAGGTGGATCTGAATTCTGGTTTTGGTCCGCAAGTCATTCACTGTGTGACCTTGGGAGGGTTCTTTCACTTCCACAAACCTGATTCTGATAGTAATTACCGTGGAGCACACTGAAACCACTCAGTAAATGTGAGCCGCTGGAGCAGTATTATGACTACTACGTACCCTAGGACACAAACACGGTGCCAGAAGTAAAACTCAGGTTTCCATGTAAACGCAAGACCTAGGATGCAAATTCATCAAGTAGATGGGCAACTAGTATAGTTCTTTTTGCTACTGAATTCATCAAAATATTGAAATAGTGATTAAATAGTCAGGTTTCATTTTCACAAGGATTTGCATATCTTTAGCTGTCTCCATGAGTGGTACCTATTTCATACTTACTTTTTAAGTGTTTTAGTTCAATTATCTGCTTGCAAATATTTCCCACCAGCAGATACCCCCTACAAAACTAATGAGATGATATCCTGGCCACAAATAAAAGTCAGGGTTCATTCTCTTAAATTTACCAGTGGTTAGCTGTCACACGGAGTAAGCCCCATACTCTTGCCACCACATCCTCCTTGTATCTGCCACGGAGGAAGCAAGAACAAAGGGCAAGATCAAAGGAAAAACCACAAGTGAGGAATGCATGAGGTTTGCTGTGGTTAAAACAGACTTAGGACCCCAGGAACCCCCAATCACAGCCAGTGGGAATGGCCGTTTTGGTCAACATTTACGGTCCTTCTGGTTCATTCTACTTAGAACTGGATGTTTTGCTTGTGTTTAAGAAAACAGGGGATTTAAGAAGTCACACAAAATATACTAGTTTTATAGAACATGTGCCCAATACTCGACAATTTTGAGCTAATTTGGAGTCTTTACAATGAATATTTTCAGACTGTCAAGTGGGTGTTTGAAACAGCTTCTTGAGATAAACTAAAGATTATTTTTCTCTTAATGTGGAAATGACCAACGTATATACACAGTTAACTTCAGTTTCTTAAAAATAATTAAGAACAAATACAATGCGGTATGAGAATGTTAAAGAGCCAACCACACTACAGAGAGAAAAGGCCAAGTATAAACAGGAACAAAGCCCAACACCTTCTTATGTAACGCCGCTGTGATTCAGCAGACCAACAGATGAAGAAAACAGAGATGTGAAAGGTGGCAATTTGTAGGCATACCCAGTATTTAGTATTTCAACTACTAGAAATAAACTAGGTTGGCAAACTTACCCGCATTTTTGCACAAGCATCTTGAGTTGATTCTGTCCCCCTGAGCTCTTTGATCAGCATAGAACCTAAATACTAAAACACAAACAAAGGGATAATTTATGGAAAGGAGAATAGAAAAATGAGTTCTGATTTCAAAACAACTGCGGAAGTACTACTGGCTAGGTTTCCTGGCTATAAGTTGCCAATAACTTTATAAAATTAACAGGAACTAATCCTTACACATAAATGCATTCACACAGCGAACGCAGCAGAATTAACCATAAGTTCTGGGGGCTGTAAATTGCTCTCTATAATGAAAGCGCAGCATTTTCTAAAGATGCCATCTTTCAAATCATATTTAACTGCAAAATGGGGGCATCTAAAAATGTTTTCTCTTATTTATTTATTTATTTATTTTTAGGCAGCAGTGTCTGCAAAAATAAATCACACTACTCTCTGTGTAATTACAGGGCTGCATGAGGCAGCTGAGAGCGGAGCGGCCGGCCCCCACTTGGGCTTATTTGGCGGCATAGGTAATTAACGTTCGGCTGTTCTTAGGCAGGGAGGCACTTCTGGGCCCTTTTCATTCACTGCTGTGGGCCCTGTGGTTGATTCACCTGAGATTGGGCAGGGGGCAGGGGCGGGAGGGACAGCGCCCTTCCCCACCGCTCAGGGGACTGGCTGAGGCCCCGCCCGGTGCAGTCACGCTTGGAGCTCTGGAGGGAGGCAGGGAAGGATCAGGAAGATTCCTCCCTGGAATTACCAGCCCCTTTGCTGTTAGGGGACTGGGTCCCAGACCACCTCGGTCCACAGCCCCATTCACTCTCCTGCTTGTGGTCTAGGGGACACAGCTGTGAGGGAAACGCCTGTGCTGCCTCTTCAGCAAGAGCTTCTCATCAACCTTCTGAAGCTTCCACAGGGTTCTTTCATTTTATCCTTTTTCTCTTCCCCAATGCCCTTCAAAAATAAAGATCTCTATGTATCTTTTTTAAAAGTGAAGAAATAATTATTTCAGGCGAGATCGGAAGGCCACTTCCTGACATAGCTGGTGACTCTTGGTAAAGAGCAGATGCAGGGCTGGGCAATAGTTCCTTGGAACCGGGAAGCCTCCGCCTTGGCGAGGAAGGGCTGGGCCTGAGAGCAGAGCGCTCAACACAAGGGCTGTTCAGACAGGCTCAGGACCTTGAGGTCTGAACTTTGGAGGGAAGCCCTGGTAGTGATTAATGTTGAAAGAAACCCAACACTGCCAGATAAGCAAGCAGTAAAAGAGAAGAGAGCACAATGGGGAAAAAGCCCTGATTGCAGGGAGATAACCAGAAAGCCCATATCTTAATCAAATGAAGGAAACAGATCTTGGTGAAATCCTTATCTTTCAAATTATCATGAAACTTTGTCCTAATTGAAATGTTTTAAGGGAAGTGGCTTTCATGTATTGCTAAGAGCTTGGCCAGTTTTCTACTGTAGTCATGGCAACTGCCACCTGTCCCAAAGGCCACAGCATTTTGAACATCTACCTGTCCATATTACTCATAATTTTCTGCAGAGGATAACTATTCTTTCTGCTCTAAAAAGAAATGAGAAAAAACCCCAACAACCAAAAGAAAATGTAAGCCAGTAATAGAATCCAATAGATGACAATGAAAAGAATTTGGTATTTATATAAAGTGGTAGACTCAACGTTCTGAGATCATTGGTGAATGAATGTGATGTGAAAATAGTGTGCTATCTTTATGCTCATTTCCATTTTATTCTACTTATTTATTTTTTGCAGCGCTGAAGATTAAACCCAGGGCTTTATGCATGCTACGTAAGCACTCTACCAGATCATTTCTATTTTAAATTGTGCTTTACCACACTTCTTTAGAAGCACACAATTCTGTAATAGGGTAAAACAGATCATGAGCCTACAGACTTAAAGTGTTATAGAACTCTAGTCAGTGAGACTTTCTTTGCACAGGATGCTACCCTAAGAAAATGAGAAGGGAGAAACACTTCAGGAATTGCAGTGATGAAGATTTAGCACACTTTCAATGTAGCTGCAACCCATCCCCCCAAAAAAATCCCCTCTGTCCTGATTTGTACCCAGATACAGAACGCATAGCATTACTTACGAAAGCCTTGTAGTCACACGACTGGAAGATGAGCTTTTCTGGGTGATGTTGCCAGTACTGTACTGGAGTTGAGGCTGTGGCTTCATTTGGAGGCCGCAAGGTGATAGAAGGCTCTCCCCAGTCTCCTGTCTGAAAATGACATTTATTCTAGAAGCAGTATGAGCTGTAAGCAAATTTCACCCCACCTCCTAGCCTGCATTTGCCCTGTACAGGCGTGTATAACTGCAAATGCATTCAGTTGTATTATATGTCCATAAATACTGTTACTGTTACCACATTTCTATGTGTATTAGCGTCATATTTCCCAAAGCTGAATTAATTCAAAGTTGAATTATTCTATTTTAGGAATGATCCCCTAAGCTAAGGGATTTTAAAACACAATGTGGAGAAATTAATGGTTTAATATTATTAATTTTCTGTTACAACAAAAAAGAACATAGCATACTTGAATTTTCTGTTCTTAAACTTGATTGGAAGTTTTAGTTTGAATTGCTTTACAGTAGAATACACAGTTTCATCAGTTTCAGTCCCCAAATATGGCATGTACCATGAAGTTTGAATAATTTTATATCTCTGGAGAAATTCTATTGTTTAAGTGTGATATCGAACAGAATCTTAAAGGAAAAACTGACCAAGGGGTGGTATTAGTCTCTCTCATTTGAATCCAGTTGTACCACCAAAGGGCCACTGTGACTACTACTTTCCTCAGAAAACCTGCTCGCTAGTGGCAAGTGTGCCTGTGGTGCTTCTGCATGTACTGCACGCCCCAAGTCACGAATACAAGTACACGTGCATGTGGTGGTGTATCATGGGAGACAGAGGCCCAGTAAGACCCCCAAACAGAAAGCCACCTCACCGTGTCACTGGACACTTTCCGTGAGATTAGCCCCCGCCTGCTTGCTGACTGTCAAGGTGCGGGGTGGACATTTCCAAAGCCATAGCCTGTGCTGGCTTACATGTCACATCCAGAGTACTTGCTTCTTCTTTTTCCTGGTAATGATTTTGGTGTTTCAAAAATCTGTCCTTTGTTCTAAAGCACAACTAAAACTAGATTATGGGCAGATTTCTAATGCCACTCTCTTCTACAATGACTTTGGTGGGCTTTGTAGAATTGTGAGAAATTACTTTTCTCCCGCATTTGCAGAGTGGAAAGAAGTTTCAGGATGCTCCCAAACTGTGGCTAGCAACCGGTGCCACAGAGCTCTCAGCAAAAAGGCTGACATACTGGGATTGCTCAGGGAAGGTTTTGAAGGAGCCTGGGACATAGTGCAAACTTGGAAAATATGTTTTGGGAGAGAAAGGAAGTTTGCATCTTTCATTAATTTTTTTGGAAGGTTCTAGAAATACAAATGTTAGGAACCACAGGCTTCTGGGGTAGCTCAGGTAGGTGCATGTGTGGGGCAGGGCCCTTGCACTTGGATGGGGTGGCAAAGACAGAGTGGTAGGCAAAGGACTTGTCTTCTGGTAACGTGTAACTGGCTTTGAAAAATGAGAGGAAAAACTCTGGAGTCATTAGGAACACTCGGCCGCTTTCACAGCACGAGAGGGCCTAGAGCGTGTGTCTTGGAGGTGGGCTCTTCTAGTCCCCGGGAGCCTTTCCGGGGCAATGCCATCCTCTGGCTACGCCCTGGAGTCTGAGATGCCAGAACTGCAGCTACTGCCTCTGAGTTCCTTTTGTTCTACTTGCTGATTTACTTGTACACTGCTTGATCCTCCTATTCCCAGTCTGTTGGTATTTTGAGACCTTACCTGTAATATTAACATTAGCATTCTTCTGTTTTAAGATCCATCCCCAACTCACATTTGAATTTTTCTCTTTACAGTTATCTAAAGTTTTATTTTATTTTTTTAAGTGCAGTAACCAATTGCAGTTAATTTTGGGATTCAGCTTTCCTCTGGCTTTTATTTTTGATTTTTAAAAAATTTTCTTTCTCTCATAAGTGTATCTTTATTATCTTTCTAGTCTTTTAATTGGCTGTGATTTGCTCTTAATACTAGTATAAACTTCAAAATGGAGGATTGTCGATTTCCTTCTTATTTTGAAGCTGAGTGTAATAACCTTTAAGTGACAATAGCTTATAACATTAGAAATATTGCAGCTAGGAAGTTTTAAATAAAAGCTCTCCCAAATCTAGCAACTCATCCTTTAATTTCCCCTGTTAACGCCCACCCCCAGCAACGACAACACAGCGAACAAGTATTGCACATTTAAGTCACAGGTGACACTGTCACAGTCACAGGTGACAGAACAACAGAAGTTTGCACGCAACTCCGTGGAATGATACAAAAGGAGGATCTGGGTGACATCGAAAGATCCTTTGAGCCAGTGTCCCCCGAAGTGCCAACCAAACCAAGCAACAGGTCTTCACGTTCACCTATTCTGGTTTAGCTGAGGTGTACCTCGGCCGAGCTCAGCAGACAGGTTTCAGAAAGCCTGAGCGACATGGCAGGAGCTGGGAGCCCAAAGACCGTGGGGGAGGGGCTGGGTAGGGGAGGGGGGAGGGCTGGGAATGGGGTGGCTAGTAGGAGTGGCTGCCGCGAAGCTGGCGGTGTGGGGACATTTCACAGGTTAGTACGTTAAACATGCAAACCAGATGCCATTTCATTCTCCAATTGTTCACTCAACTCACGCACTTTCATAATTAAACTTTAATGTGAGTTCCATACACTTAAAGCAGAACAACAGCCAAATGCCGATCCAGTATTTCAAAACGTCATCCACAGGAGTTTAGCGGCCATTTGGGCACAGCAAGCTCCAGCGCATCCACCCTCCATCCCGATGGCAGTCCTTTGCTTAGCAACCACTTGAAGGAACCGGGGGCACCGCCCCTGACCCGTTTACACGGCAGCAGCTGCTTCTGCTCTCCTATGACTTGGCTTTGTCCAAAGATCACAAACCACCTGGTTTCAAATCCAGAGTGGCCCGGCAGGAAGTCCCTGCAGGGCTATGTTTTCTCTGTGGCCTTGAGATATCGCTCCAGTCCAAATATTTTAAAATTTCCAAAAGGGACTGGGTTGGACCCTTCTGGAAATAGACAATTAATTTTGTCATATGTAGAGCTATTTCCACAAATTCATGTTCAGAGGGAAAAGTGTTTTTAGGTGAATTGATATGCGAATAAATTTCTCTTTTTCAAATTCATTAATCTATCTCTCAGAATCTTAGATCTGGGGTCTGGGAATATTAGCACACGCAACATGTAGAAGTTGAGTTTTTTGTTTGGAATTAATTTAATGGGAATGGAGAGATTCCAACAGCTGGATGTAACATCACACTCTTACTAAGGACAGGAGGGACTGGCTCACTCCTGGGATTCAGCTTTACCTGGTTGGCTGCCAGGAAAGATGAGAGATCAGAGCACCAGGTTGTCTTAGGCTTCAGACCTCCTGGAATGGAAATCCAGCCAGACAGAGCAACAGAGGAGCTGGCTAGAGGGGTGACTACAGGAAGTGGTGGGAGAGACGGACAAATAAGGAGTTTTTGCTTCACCCATCAGGTGGTTTAGAATTTTTAAGCTCTGCCTCAGTGCTTGATGAAGATTACATGCATATCTATTTGGTATCTGCATTTTCTCAGGTAAACATTCTAAATCAATTCTAATAACTTCCCACTTTAAAAAAACTTATTAGAAATGCAATACACATCAAACAGATCTGAGAAGTCTTTCACCTCAGATAATGGTTTATAAGAAAAATTGATCTTTAATGAGAAGCAAACCTAAACCTGGTTAAAAATGATGCAATAATATTTAACTAGAATAACAAGATGAAGTAGGAAAAGTTTGGGGTAGAATTTTGTCATTTAAAAAAATTATTACCAACACAGCAATCATTAAAGGTCTTTCTTCAGTAATTAGAGAAATAAAATTAAAATGACTTAAGGAATGTTCAATAAATGTCTTCAAGCCATTTCTTTAGAGCTTAAAACACTTAGGGAAAAATCTTCTCTTTAGGTTAATGTATATGAATGAACTTAATATTCTAAGAATTTGATCGTGGCTTAAAATGCATTCAGATGGCATTAAAAAAAATATCTGCCTTAAGACATTTTCAAGTTTTGATAAATACACTATAGGCCATCAATTAAACAGCATGTAATGCACACCATTAACTATCTCTTTAAATTCAAATAGAAATGAGCTTTCAAATATAAAGAAGAAACATAATTTGAGATTACAGTTTAAGTGGAATGTTGATTCTGTCTAAGAGGTATTTGCCAATGATTAATCACAGATTCATAGTTCATAGTCTGGCTGAATTTGAAGGACTATAATTAATATATATATATATATATATATATATATATATCCTAATTAATCCCTCATACAACCAGCTTAAAAATATAAAGCCATTAAGTGAATTTAGTGAAAATTCGCAATAATCCACAGACAAAATTTTACTGAGTAGCAGATTCCAAAATGCAGCTTTTAAACAAAGTATTATTTCTTGTTTGAAAAAAAATTTGGTACCAGGAATCAAACTCACGACTTCGCTTGCTCCTGTCAGGCAGGTGCTGCTCCCCTGAAGTATACCCAGCCTTCAGTATTATTTGAAAAGGTCAAAAGCAGCTGCCAGTTTTTAGTTCATGTGACCAGATTCACCCAGCAGATTCCACAGTGCCAAAACAGGTCATGTGGAGAAGCTCCTTCGCTAAGGGCAAGCCACTACATATTCCAGAACCTCTGAGAATACAAAGGGGGAAACACTTTCAACTCTTTTATTTTTTTTTCCTTAGAAAAAGATTTCCTAAGGATGTCAGTAAATAATTAAAAATCATGATCATGACTCAGCTTTCTAACAGAAAGGTATATTTTCCAAGCCTTGTATTATTCTTTTTAAAATGGTTTAAAATGAAGATTTAATTGCTTTTTTAATAGAAAAGCTTTTAAATCTTTTCTACTAAGTACTGATCTCGCCTACCTTCTTATAAATTTAGATATGAACATTAACAAACATTATTCTGAGTTTCTTCAGAAACAATACTTGATGAAAAACTAAAAATGATTTTATTTATTTATTTATTTATTGAGGAACTGGGGATTGAACTCAGACCCTTGTGCTTGCCAGGGAAGCGCTTATTCTACTGAGCCATCTCCCCAGCCCCTAAAAATGATTTTAAATGCTATATATATACATTTTTTTTGTGTGTACTGGGACTTGAACTCAGGACCTTGTGCTTGTCAGACAGTGTACCACTGAGTGATATCCCCAGCCTGGTAATTGTTTATTTAAGGTTTTATGTTTAATAATTGGGACACATTTCAGAGATGGGCTGCATAAACATACATAGGATATAGGGGACTATGTTTACCCTTTTCAATCTCTAAGGCTCTGAAGAGCATTCCATGTAACTCTATGCTTGCAGATAAGTATATATATTTGGATGTGAATGTAAGAAAAGGTCTACAACATTCACACTCATCAAATCAGGATCCTGCAGTAGCTCCTCTGAAAATTCTTTTGGAATGAAGAATGCTAGTGTGGCTAATGCAGTTGTTTGTACCAAATTTGTTCTTTCCATGAAGAGCAGAGAGGGCCACATCTGCACCCGTGAGAGCTCGGGTGGCATGTCTGAGTTCAGGGGGAGCAGCTGAGTCATGGAAGCACCACCCCCAGGCACTGCACAGGCCCCGGGGGGCCTCATGAACTGGAAGTCCCATGCACAGGAGGACAGGAGCGCCCACTCTGGCACCCCATGAGAGGCCCTTGGCATGCTGCCCTAGCAAACTGCTCGGCGATTCTCAACCAAATATCATAACCTCTCAGAGAGCAGGCTGTCCAATGGGAAAAATTTCACAGGATGTGGAAATAAGATCAATTGTATTTTAAAATATAATACTTAAAACTACAAAACAATGTTCACTTTCCCAAAAAAACGATTTTTGTTTTGACACAGGGTCTTGCTATGTAGTTCAGGTTGGCTTTGAATTCACTATGTAGCCCAGACTGGCCTCACACTTGCAAGAATCCTCCTGCCTCAGCTTCCTGAGTGCTGGGGTTACAGGTGTGGGCCACCAAGCTCAGCAAATTTTTCTAAAGTATGCAAAGGAGAAATGTAAATATTTGAAGATTAAGCAGCTCAGAGTAAAATGGGTCACAATTTCACACACATTGTGAAGATCAGCTCAGGACTGGCAAATAGAAAAAGGCTGAGAACCACCTTATTACTGTGATAGCACCTCTCCCAGGCTCTGCTCCTCCCATACTTGCATAAAATGTATATGGAAGATCATGCAAATCATACGCAAGTATTTCTTGCAAGTCAAGCGCATGAATTGTTGAGAGGCATTGGACACAAAGGGTTGGATAGCCCGTGGACATGGGGAAATACAAAATGGGCAGGAATAACATGATATATACACGTGCATATATATATCAATTTACCCTTTTTCTTTTTTCCTGCAAAATCAAGTTAACACAGATGCCTGGAATGAAAGCCGAAACTCACACAGGACAGATTTTAACTGCAGACTGTAAAACCAGGTATGTTTCTCATTTCAGGACAAAGCTTATACACCAACTAGTCACAGGGCACAGAAAATGAGGTAGAATAGACAAAGGAATCTCAGGGGTCACTGGACATCACAAGTTCTCTGCGGTGCCGGGACACAGTACCTCCAGCTGTTGACAACACTCTGCGACACATCACACAGTGCACGTTGAGGAAGAGGAAATAACCGTTTGTAACCTTACATTATGAACCTGATGGATCGCTGAGAAAGGAAATCCAGCGTTCTGATTCGTCCATATCTCACAGACAGACGACTGCTGATATAAACAGAAAACTATCTTATCTTGTCAATATTTCAAACATGACAGCTACCAAGGTAGCATCCAGAAAGGGAAGGAAGAAAATAAAAAAAAAAAAATACAAGAATCATATTTCTTGGGGAAAAAAATCTTAAAGAATGTTTTACAGTTCAATGGTTTAATAATTGCCTTCCAAATAATTTCTTTTGCTTAAAAATATTTTGGATTGGCTGAGGGGGGGGGAAAGGTGATGTACTCATTAGTGTTATATCAAGGGAAATTACTAAGAAATTCATATTTCAGGAAAAGCAAACTGTTGTGCATTTTACATTAGCCAAAATGAAAGGCACTGCATTTTGCCTCTTGATATTGTTACTTTTAGAGTAATATTTAATGAAATCTTTTCATTAAGTTCAAGAAAGATGGAGAGAAAGTCTTTAAAACAGGTCAAACATTTCAGTTTACTTATCTTCACTGACCAAGAACCAACAATACAATATGAACAACTCCTGATTTAGTTTTTGGTCTGCTTGGTGAACCCAGATGTTTGTGCCTTGTGGAGCAGGAAGACAGTAATGTGTGCTCCAGGTTAAATGCCAAACTCCCCAACACTCCTTCCTTGGATTTGAAGCAGAAACCATCAAGCACCTCAGTGGGCTTTCGGCCTGGCCTTTCCCCGGCTCTTTCCTTGAGTGCCGTCATCCTAAAAAACACCTTGAAATGGAGTCACAGAAAGTGGCGGAGCGCCAGGACTCACTCAGCAAGCATCGGGAGTACCCCCAGAATTCACAGGTGGACAGACACAGACCAGAAGCACATGTCCACGATGAGGTTCGGAAGCCCAGCAGGTACCATCAGCCAAAAATGTGGAAGACGCTTATGCTGGTTAAAAGCCTCCTCTCCACTGCCTAGCATCTCTCTCTGGTCACCATGTGTCCACCCACATCTGCCCCTTTGCTATCCAGCCCTCCGTCACTTGGATGCCTTGCCATGGACAGATCACCTGTAATTGCCCTCTGCAGGGAAGTTAGAATCTGGGGTCTGGCCCAAGGGCACCTTCACCTGCTTCCCACTTAAACCCACTCCGCTGCCTTCTTTTTTATTTATTTTTATTTTTTGGAACTGGGGATTGAACTCAGGCCCTTGCACTTGCCAGGGAAGTGTTTACTCTATTGAGCCATCTCCCTGGCCCCTCCACTGCCTGCTAATGCCTATCTCAACTTCATGCTTTTTCCTCACAAGAGAACCCTTGTCTTTATTTCTGACATTAATTCTGTAGCAGTTTGGGACCCTCGGCTGATACCAAAATCTAAGACTGCTCAAGTCCCTTGAATAAGATGGGGTACAATTTGTATAGAATCTGTGCACATCCCCTGGTATATCTTAAGTCACCTCTAGATTACTTGTATTGCCAATCACAATATCTATACTATATAAAGACTGTATTTTTAAGGGACCAAAGAAAAATGCTGGCACATGTTCCGTACAGATAGTTATTTTTCAAGTCTTTGTAACTGCAGCTGGTTGAATCCAGAAATGCAAAACCCAACACCTGGAGGGCTGACTGCTAACTGGATCACCATCGTAAGTGGCACTAACCGTGTTGCTAGGATACCCCAAGCCTTTCACCACTCTTGGCCACACTCCTGAGCTACTTCCTCTGCATACTCCTGGCTTCTATGACTTTCATGTCCTCCTAGTGTAAGCGGTAACTCACAGATCACCTGCCACCTGGCAGATGAGAGAACTGACATTTGGAGAGGTTCAGGGGCTTCCTCAGGCCCCTGGGGAGTGGCCCGGATTTCAGCCGGCTGGGATGGCCAGGAAGGAGTACATACAGGTTGGAACAAGTTCACCAGAAGGCAGAGGGAAGCTCTGGTGATAGGGACCTTGTTTTACGGAGCCCGAAGCAGGTCTATCCATGTGGAGCTACAAAATTGAGCAGCTTCAACTCTACTGGGTCCAAACAACTAAAGGTTTATGCTTTCCAATCATTACTTTGCCAGTCTGTCTTGATGGGCCCAGACTGCTTAACATTTTTGGTTGTCTGAGTCTCAGAGAACCCATTTGTAGAAAACACAGCTCAGAGCTGGTTCTAATGTCCCCCTTCCTCATCATGGGCCAGGTGTGGGGCTTCAGACACCCAAGGTGGGGAGATGTAAGGGTGCACTCTCCCAGGGGGATGGAAGGTGGGGTGGCTCAGCTTCCCTCAGGTTGTCCCCAGCCACCTCTTCCCCCTTCCTGTGTTCAGTTGTTGTTGTTGTTGTTGGGGGCGGGGAGAAGGACCAGGTCTCCTCCTAGCTGCAGGGGAATCCTCTCTGCAGGGAGGAGGTACAGCCACTCCAGCCTCCTACTGTTTACTCCAAGCAACCTGACCCTATCTGTGTGTACCATGGGCCTGCAGGACCGTGGAAGGGCAGGCTGCTCTGCCCGCCCGGCTCCTGTCTGCTGGGACTTCTCTCTCCTAGGCTTTCTTAGGCTAGGTAGGTGCTATGGGTACCTGCCTGCCCCAAGTCCAGCCATTGAGATAGATGCTGGTTTCTCCTCCTGGCAGGGACCAGAAAAGCATAGTAACATCAGCAAACAAACTGGCAAAGAAGGCTTATCTCCATCAAACCCTCAGGAATGTGTACCAGAAATTCAGCACCCCTCTGTGGTTCCCTGTGTGTCCACCCAAACTAACATCTGGCATCTGGATGCCTTGCTGTGCTGATGAAATGCAGGCGTGTGCTGTGGGACCCACACGACTTGCTACCCAACTGGCCCTCCGTGCATATGGATGTGCAGGTGGCTGACTGGGGCAGGACAGGACTCACTCCCTCTTGGCAAACCCTGAACAGGTGTCTGGCTGCATTGTTGGTAAGCTTTGGCCTTGGGGTCTGTGGTACTTACTGCCTCCAGGACAATTCCCACTTAGCATGCTGTTTTGCAAATGGGACTTCTTCCCAGTCACAGAACATAATTATAGCTAGGGAGGAAAGACAGGATCTGGTGCCACACTTATTTTGTTTTTACAAAATTCATTACCTCAAGAAGAAACCTACTGCTTCACTTACAATCACTTATGCCAAAGACAGTTCATACAAGACTTCTACACATTTTTAGAAGTCAAACTAACTATTTTCCATGGATAGGCTTTGTTTTAAAGACAGAAAAAAATAAAACTTGTATAATTTCTGATAGTTGTATGAGTCAGTGCAAATGATATGGTTAGATTTTAAAAAGAAGGATTAAAATAAAGGTAGTTAATTCTTTTCTGGTTATGAAAAATTTTAAAGTGGATCCATTCTGATTTTCCGGTCACTTTCAGGGCAGTAAAATGCCTCATGGACCTCACGGAGCAGCAAGGGTGGCTGATGTGCTGTCCACGGACATGTTCCTAAGGCAAATCCACCCTTACGGGCGCAGGGCCATCAGCCTGAGCTCTGGGAGGTATTTTTAAACCCAAGAGTTTCAGCTGTGGAGATTCATTATATTTATGAAGACACCATTTGAAGGTACGCTATGTACCAAGGCACCAAGTCCTGAGAAGTTTTGAGAAAGAAAATAGAATAAGCAGCGATCAAATTTCATCTGAGGTCCACGTTCCTGTAAAAGCAGTGATTTGAACCTACGCTTTAGCTATGCTTGAGAATGTCTTCATTTGCAAAGAAGAAAAGTTCTCGACCTACTTATTTGAGCAGGCTGTTGCACAGCTCAGATAAAGCTTGGTGAGAAAGGAAACTTTCCCAGCTAAGCTTTTAGGGCCTGGAACACAGGACCCCCCCAACCATGTCCACTGAATGCACGGACTCTCCCAATCTCGCCAAATGCCTTTGGGGATGGTATGGTACAGAACGATACACACATTAGTCATTCGTTATATTCTTTTTTTTTTTTTTTTTTGTGGGACCGGGGGTTTTATTGCTGTCACTTGTGCCATTGGCAATCTATTTGCTGCCAACGCTTTTGGTCCATGTACCACGACTTAACCTTGCAGACTTCTTGTTAGAAGAGTCCTCGTTTTTCCTGATCAAAGCTGACAGAGGGCTTCCAACCTTGTTGAAGAGAGAAGGAACATTTGTGGTTAGCACACCTCTGTCAGAAGGCTGCTTGTAGACAGCTTGGGAATCGTTCTGTAAGAGAATGTTAATCACCTGTGTGCGATTTCATTTGCTTATTGATATCCTCCCCACCCCCCTTCCACATGTACTGCAAAGGCTAATTTCATTATGTGAACCCGAGTTACTATGAAATCCAAACAAATTGGGGTAAATAAAGATATGGTATTCTCATAACTACAAAGATTTTTAATCATTTAAAGCACCATCAGCACATAAGTTACATTTCTTGTTGCATAGGTCTTGCTTTATCTTGGTCTTAACCACCCAGCAGAAAAGTATAAAACAGAGTACAAAAACTAAAGCCATATTAATGTGCTGAGCTGTAAAAAGCTCAAGTCAACAACTACTGACACTGCCAGTCCTACGGATAACCCACTATTATGGACTACAGGACTATATTGGATTATTTTGTTGAATTCACACACCTACAATACTGAAATGGCAATGGAATATCCATTTCTGACAAAACTAAACAAAAAAAGGGGATATAAATGAAGGACCATTTTGTATCTCTGTATACAAAATAGTTAGGATAGATATACAGCTACTTTCTCTTAACTCAATGAGAAGAAAGATTT
>NDGM011145373.1:0-13245 GCA_002564305.1 Octomys mimax | reverse complement strand
CTCTGTCCAGAGAGAGAGTACTTCTCTTGCCTCAGCAGATGCCTTGCTTTTTTCAGCAGGGCAGCCCAAAGAGGCTGCTTCTGTATAAAGAAGTACTTGTGATTTTGAGTGATTCAATTAAAATGCTGAAATGGAATACCTAGGCATGCATTTATAATATTGTATTTGCTTTGTTTATAGGTGGTGTTTTTTCTATATATTATTTTTATCATTAAAAAATCTTCCCTTTAAAATATTCTATGTCAATCCCCGGTTCCGCAAAAAAAAAAAAAAAATTCTATGAAGTGTCTGTTGGTATTAAAGAGGGTTTTTTGGTTTGTTTTTTACATTGTGTATCTAGATGACAATGAAAAGCAAGCAGCGCATATTAACAGAAGATTGGGAGATTTTTAAGCAAAGGCGGTTCATTGAGGAACAGGTAAGTTTGTCCATGGGAAAGGCAGTTAAAAGAGATTGAACTCCCCGTGTTCAAAGCAGCAGTGCCTTTGCATGCTGGCTCAGGACACCGTGAGAGGACCACCCTGGTCCCTCTGTGGTGTTACAGCACCGTGAAAGACAGTGGCTTTGACCTGAAGGAGAACGACTCCTCTTAGCTGTTTCCTATCTTCCATGTACTCAAGGAGAGTACATGTTCATCCCTAGGAAGTCTGTAAACAGTGTTGTCCTGAGTTCCCTGCTCCTCTGGCTTGTACACAGAGAAGGGGTGTGCAAAGTTAAGAATATTCCTAAAATCACAGACCAGAACTTCAGCCCAGCTTTGCTGATAGCAAAGTGTGGGCCTCAGCTGGCTGCTGGCAGAGCAGGTCTGCCCTGTTCCCTCCTCAGGGCCCTTAGCTGTTATATTTTTTTACTTTCCTTTTTTTGGTGCCAGGAATCAAACTCAGGACCTCATGCTTGCCAGTCAGATGCTGTGCCACTGAGCTGTTTTCCCCAGTCCCCTTAGCTTTATTTTGAAACTTACCTCCCTGATCTCTCCTCCACATGCTACGCTGGCTCTTCCTGCTTCCTGGACCATATTTTCCTCAGTCTCCTTTGTGATCCTTTTCCTTGACCTGCCCGTAAATGTCAGTGGTGTCCTTCTCTCCTCCCCAGTTCTGCATGTGTCCTGTCTTGTCAGGTGGCCCTTCCAGCTTCCACATGTCATTGCCAAAGTTGGTCCAGGGTTCCTTCCCCTGTGAAGTCCAGATGCCTTGTAGTTGCTTGGAAGTCTGGGTGCCATTTCTTGGCAGCTCTTCAAGGTCCAGCCTTCTCCCCACATTGGTCTCCATTCCTATAGCTCTGTGCCTGCACGTAAGGCTCAGGGTAAAAACAGGCTGTCTGTGCTGGCCTTGCCCTCTGGATGTCTGCTGTCAGGGGCCAGGGCAGCATGCTTGCTGCAGAGGAAGCATTTGGGGAGTCCTGCTTGGCCCTCGCTGCGGGCTCTGGGTTGCTGCCTCACAAAGCTCTGTGCCCCTGGGCTTCTCCGTGAGCACGATAGGCATTACTGTAATTGCTGGGAAGGTGACCTAGGAAAGAGGGGAAGTATCCTGTAAGACCAAGCCATGTTTGATGATCTTGTCTAGTTAACTAACAAGAAAGCTGTGACTGGTGAAAACAACTTCACAGACACCATGAGGCACATGTTGTCGTCCCGCCTGAGCATCCCCGACTGCCCCAATTGCAACTACAGGAGAAGGTGAGCTGGGCTGGTGGGGTGGCACCTGCATTCTCTGACCAGGTGGACGTCTGGAACTGGCCTCAGAGAACGTGGCGGCCTTCTGGGCTGGCTCTCTTGGTAACTGTCCTTAATTCCCGATCAGATGTGCTTGTGATGACTGCAGCCTCTCACACATCCTCACTTGTGGTATCATGGACCCCCCCGTCACTGACGACATCCACATTCACCAGCTACCACTCCAGGTGGATTCTGCTCCCGACTATCTCTCTGAGATGCGCCCTCCTAGCGTATCATCAGCAAGCTCAGGGTCAGGTTCCAGCTCTCCCATCACAATTCAGCAGCATCCCAGACTCATCCTCACAGACAATGGCTCTGCACCAACTTTGTAAGTTGTGAGTTTATAATAAAGCTTGAGAAATCTAAATATCTGATAATGAGAAATACAGACAGTAATGTCTATAGAAGTATGAGCATCATTATAGTGCTTTTCCTGAAAAAGACTTTCTCATTGTTTTAAGCAATTTTGAAAACATGCAATCAGTAAATTTAAACTTGGACACTATTTTATTACTTGAAAAAAGACACTAAATTAACAAATGCTAGTGCAGAACAAGCACGTTGGTATGCAGGGAAATGTCTACCGGTCCTGGCCCCATCTCCGCTCTTTCCTGGAGGGCGGCCAGCCCGTGGTCATCACCTCATTGTCAGCTCAGTGTTCATGCTTGTTCCATGGCTTGCTAAGAACTCAGATGATCACTTTAGCAAGCAACAGAGTTTCTGTCTTCTGTGTTCCCACATTAGAAGTGCATCTTGTATGAGCAAAGTGGCTGTGCCGCTCTCATCACTTCATACTATAGGTGCCAGTCCCCATTTCTTCCGAGTCATGAGCTTGACCTTTGTGGAGGTGATAGGGCGGAGTCAGCGCCAGGCGCCCTGTAGTGAGCCTTGCACGGAGGCGGTACTGCCCTGGCCGCCGAGTGGCTGCACCTCAGGCTCCTCCACTGATGCCTTGGTGCTTATGCCCTCCATCACAGTTTCTCTGTTGACTCCTGTGTTTTCCTTCAGTCTTTCAGTTTTCATTTTGGACCTGTTCTCAAACCCAAAAGAATTCTTTTTCTTTTCTGTGGTACTGGGGATTGAAGCTAGGGCATCATGCGTGCTAGGCCCTTGTGCTTGAATTATACCCAGCCTCAAATCCAAAATGATCCTAGAGAGCTGGTGTATGTTCCATGCCCCTTCATTGCCCAGCTGTTCTGTAGCCTTAGGAACCTGACTGTCTGGGAGATAAAAGAGGACTGTTGATTTACAGCTATTTTATGGCTTCTTACAGAAATATTATGGAGCTTGAACATGTAGAAATAAAAGGTTTGCCAGATAGCTCAGCAGACTAAAGCACCTGCCTAGGCAGAGCTCAGTGCCCTGTGTGCCCTGCCAGCCGTGCCCCCGGGGCGCGCTGAGATAGTAACTGAGACTGGGTGTGGTGGTGTGTGCCTGTAATTCCAGGGCTTGGGAGGCTGAAAACAGGAGGATCACTACCAATCCATTTGTGTAGTGCAACCCTGTAGACGTTGTACTAAATACACTTTTAAAAATATAGAAATAAGAAAACATCTCATCACATAGCTGCTGCTGTTGCTTGAGTAGGTGAGCTGGGCTCTGGGCAGCCAATGCGGGAGCACTGACCACGGGTGCTTTCTCTTGAGCCTCAGAGTCTCAGGGCCCCAGCAACTTGTGATTACTGTCTTCCCAATGGAAGTCACTCTGACGGTCAAGTCTCCAGTGTGCTCTTGACTCTTTCTTGGTGTCATATCTGAATTAATGAAAACAGACAGTGTCATGTCAGTCACTATACTGCCTTGCTCCCTTGGCTGAGTCAGTGACTTACTTTAGAATGCTGGTAAACCATGGTGACAGTGGCACTGCAGGAAGGGTGTGCACGTTGCCCGGAGCAGCCTGAGCTTGCTCACTGCTGGGGACTGTATGTGCCTCCTTTGATAAGCTCCAGCTCGGCCCATGGCATAGCAGGCTGACTGTTGTCTTAAAAGTAGAAAGCACACCCAAGTCTGGTGATCCTGGGCACTCGTTCCTAAGAGGCAAGAGTGCCACTCCTTCAGGCTTCTGCCTTCTGAGGTTCGCAGTGCTGAGGCTGAGGACAGTCTCAGGTGTTTTGCAAGACCCCAGGTGGTCACGTAGGGTCATGCCTGGCACTGTGAACTCTGTGGCAGCGCTTGCATGCACAGGAAGCCATGTTTAAGGCTTGTAAGCTAAAGCCACGAAGTGTGTTCTCATTTTTTCTAGTGTTTGCCCATTGCCTAGATGTCTTGTAAAACTGATAATTAAGATCATAAGTGACCTGACCAGAGCTGATCTTGTACAGTCATTCACAAACAGTTTTGTTACATAAATATGTTCGAAGATTTGTTCAGCTCAGTATTTCTGAAAGCTTGATGGTGATAAAAGCATACACTAAAGATCTGAGATTGCTGTCAGTACCTTGTCACTTCTAGTAAAAAATGACGTCTTCTTGGGAGTGGCAGAAAGAATAGTTTTACACTAGAGCATTTTAGCTCATACGAAAATCGGTAGCAGCCTTATTAACTGGTTTCCTTACTGCCTTCTACTTCTGGAGGTAGCCAGCTTCTCCCAGAAGGCTGAGCGTTACTCTCTGGGAGCCCTTGTGGGGAGGGCTTGCACTTGGTGATGATGTGAGTCTGAGCCTGGTGTACTCCTGGACCAGAAGCAGTGCTTTGTGGAGGAGGTGCCTGGCTCTCTGCGGGCTTGAGTCCTTGCTGTCTGTCCCCCCCACAGGGCCTCAGGCTAACTGTGTCTGCTTGTCTCAGTTGTAGTGATGATGAAGACGTCGCACCACTGTCAGCCAAGTTTGCTGACATTTACCCATCGAGTAACTACGATGACACTGAGGTGGTGGCCAACATGAATGGAGTCCACAGCGAACTGAATGGTGGTGGGGAAAACCTGGCCTTGAAAGATGAGGTATGGGCATAGCTTCTTGGGAGCAGCAACAGAGGGTAGGGCTTAATTTTTCTGTTGTTTTGCTTTGAAAAGTATAAGTCACAAAAGCCTATCTTTGAAGTCCCCTCAGGTGAGCAGTACAAGCAGTAGTTCTTCTGAAGCTGATGATGAAGAAGTAGATGGTGAGAGTGGCGGGGAGCCCCCAGGAGCGCCAAAAGAAGATGGGGACCTGGTAAATGGGAGCCCCACGACAGAGGAGAGTAAAGTAGACACTCCACCCCCATCCTACCCTGCTCCACAGGTAGGTCTTCAGATTTTACACTTTCTGTTCTGACAAATGAGAATCAAATAATTTCAAATCAATTCATTGCATTAATTTATTCTAATAGGTAATATAAGTATATGGTTTGCATTAAGTATATGGTAATGCAAATGTACAGATCGGATAACACAGGAGCCATCAACTGGCAAAGAGAGAAACCCTGCCCCACAACTTCCACTTTGTGAAGATGTGCAGTTCCTGGTCCTAGTGGGGGCCAGTTCTGTTCTCTCACTGTGTGCAGATGCAGATCCTCCGCTGACCAAGACTCTGCCGGCGCCACACAGCTGCTCTGTGTGCACCTCGCTTTCTCCTAGCAGTGCACGTTGAGTGATGACACCTGCAGAGGACGGTCTCATTCCCTTCTGCTGGCTGCCCTGCGTTCTGTTCCATGGGTGTATTATCATTTGCTGTTTCTCTTTTCAGTCCCCTCTTGATGGGGACTCATGTGTCCTCACCCCTGTCGTTCACCGTGTAAACTATGGAGCGACCCTGTGAATCTGACTTGAGCAAGTGCATAGACACCCCTGGGACTGAGGCAATAGTGAGTACTGTGTCAGAACTGTACATGAGGCGAGGGGTCGCGGAGACCTCCCCTGGGCCCCAAGAGAGAGTGGTGACGCAGGTTTTCAGCCTAATACATCAGAAATGGTCACCCCTTGTGGGGTTTTTTATATTTCACTTTTATTTATTTATTTTTATGTATTTGGTATAGGGTCTCACTACACAGCTCAGATTTGTAGTGATCCTTCTCTTTCCAGCCTTCCCAGTGCTGAGATTACAAGCATGCGCCACCACAGCCCAACTCAGTGGCTGGCTCAGCATGCCCAGGGGCAGAGCCCGTGTGGCATATGGTGCTGGGAATCAAACCCTGGTCCCTGCGCGTGCCTAAGCAGGTGCTTGGTCCACTGAGCTGTCTTGCTGGCCTTACATTTCACTTTTATTGATATATGTCCTTCACACAGTTAAGGATTATTGCCCTTTCCATCTAGTTATTAAGTTGTAAGAGTTCTTTATATATTAGAGAAAGGTCCTTTATTAGATATGTGATTTATACTATTTTCTAATGACCTGTGTTATGTCTATTTTTTAGTGTCCTCTTACAGAGTAGTTTTAGGTTCTGACTAATTTTTTTTATGAATTATGCTTTCCAAATTCACGTTCAGACACCAAAAAGTTTGAGACCTAAACGTATTTTTCCCATAAGAAAGAATGAAAAACCAAATAATTGGTTTTGAGGCCCAAAAATTACACTTACAGATTCCTTCCTTTTTCCAGGAATTTAACACAGTTGGCAATGCTTGCTTTCTTTAACCACTGTGGTTCTCACAGTTTTCCTCCTAGCTTTATTGCCGATATCATTAACTTTCTTTAGAGCCATGGCTGTGATATTTTATGCAAATAAAGTGCAGAAAAATCAAAACAGTGACAAATGCTTTAAAACAGTAACATGAACACTGTATGCTGTCTAGGTGAGAGTGACACTTAGAATTAAATGTCACCTCTTTGTGTCTGCAGCAAGATATGACAGTGACTTATACTTGGCCTGTACAGGTCTTTGCACAATGAATTTTTGGTTTGACTATCAAGCAGAGTCATGAATACTGAGCTTTTTTTTTCTAACTTTTATTTCAAGTGGTGGGAAGTTCAAGCTTGGAGCTATTTGGCAATGGAAGTATCACTGAATTATCCAAGGAAACTTTGCCAGTCACAAAGCTGTTTTCTTCTAAAAGATTTATAACTTCCAACTCTTACTTAGGTGTTACGGCCCATTTAAATCATTATTTGCTGCTGCTGGTGTTAGTTTATCCTTTTTTTTTTTTTTTTTTTTTGTGGAACCGGGGATTGAACTCAGGCACTTGCGCTTGCCAGGGAAGTGCTTATTCCACTGAGCCGTCTCCCCGGCCCTGCTGCTGGTGTTGGGTTATCCACATTTTTATACATCTATATGCAGTTGCCCAATACTGCTTGTCAGAAACTGTCCTCATTGCATGTGTTGCCTATTTGTTGAATATGGATAGATTGTAAATATGACTGTGCTTTCCAAATATATCACAGTTGTCCTTTCTTCAATATATAAAGAATTCAAGACTTCACTCTTTTCATTTGGCCTCTGTGTCTGTCCTTGCCCCCATAGTGTACTTGCCTGTTGATCTGCATGTGACATTTGGTAAGAGGCGGTTCTGCCCTCCAACTTGCTGTCCACATAGACAGCTGTCTTCTCATTGTAGCCTTCCATGCCGGGAACGGCACAAGGACAGGGGCCTCTTCTAAGGGCTTTTATCACTGCTGGTGGGGGACCTCCTCCCAAAATGGGCTACTTTAAACTTAAGCAGTGTGAAAGTCATGGATGGTATGTTGGATAATTTAGTCCTCCCTTCAGTTCTGCCAAATTCTGTTTCATATATTGGAGGTGATGTTGTTGAGTGCATGTAAGTGTGTAACTGTCGTGTTTCCCTGATACACTGGCCCTTTCATCATTAGGAAATGTTTCCCTGCTGATATTTTACTTGGTACTAATAAAGCCATCCCAGACTCTTAGTATTTTTTCATCCTTTTACAAAATTTAAGCTTTCAACTCCTTTAGTTGAGTTTACATGCTTATCCTGCCAAGTCTTTTTGATGTTAAACAAGTTCTAGTGTGCCATTTCAGGTCTTTTGTTTATTTTGCTTTGTTTTGTTTTTTTGTGACAGGGTCTCACCATGCAGTGCAGGCTGGCCTTAAATTCCCTGTGTAGTCTTGGCTGGCCTGACCTCACAGTGATCCTACTGCCTCAGCCTCCTGAGTGCTTAGATTACAGTCCTGATCAGTCACTTGGTCTCTTTACTTTTTTAGTTAGCTTCTTAATGTGTGCTTTGAGGATAAAATATGCATTTTTAGTTTATTATAGTCTACTCCAGGTTAACACTAACTTCCTTCTAACATCAGAAGGCATGGCTATAATGCAATTCCACTTCATTTGACCTTTGAACCATTATTGTTCTAATTACTTCTTATATATATGTAGTTATAAATCCAACACTACTTTGGGAAGGAAAGGGACAACACTATTTTGTAATTGGTGCTTTTTGGTTATTTTCAGGGTATTTTGCTTTGGGTTTTTTTTGAGACAGGGTCTCGTTATGCAGTTCAGGTTGGCTCTGAACTCACTGTGGCCCCGCTCCTGCAGGCCACCTCCCTAGTGCTGGGATTACAGTTGTGCACCACCATTCCCAGCTCTACAGTTTATTTTTTGAAGAAATTAAGAGCAAAGAAATGAAAAATAACTTCATGTGTAGTGTCTCTTTTGCCACCTTGCCCAGGTTGGTGCCATATTCCGTCCTTTTCCCTGTAGCCTGAGTTACTGTCCATTGCTGCCTCTCGGCTGGAAGGCACCCTTCACATCTCTGTGAGTCGGCTAGTAGCGCACCTTCCCCATATTTATCTGCATGTGTCTGTTTTGTTTTCATTTATTTGAGCAGTTTATTTTTTAGAGTCACAGCAGAGTTGAGTGGGCATAGTTGCTGTGTGCCCAGTGCCTCACTCTTCATGTTCTCCTGCTCAGAGTCCACAGCAGAGGGAAGCATTGCTTGCAGGTAGCAGGAAGCTCAGAGCTGCAGGCGGCCCTCGGCGGCTGTCTGTGCAGGGCTTCTCTGAGTGCCTGCATCTGTGGATTCATGCTCAGTAGATTTGGACAGTGAAATTTTCAGCTATTATTTCTTTAAATATTCTTCTTATCTCTCTCCTTTCCTCTAGGACTTCATTACACGTGTGTTGGTATAGTTCGTGGTCCCCTACAAGAGACATGCTATGTAATTTTCTGGCTAGCTGTGTACTTTTTCTTTTCCACTTTTTTTGAGTCAGGATCTTGCTGTGCAGCTCAGGCTGGTCTTGAACTCACTATGTATGTACCCTGGGCTGGCCTCAAACTCACTGCAATCCTTCTGCCTCAGCCTCCTGAGTACTGGCCTGCACCACCATGCCCTGCATTTTATTCTTCATATGGAGAATTTCTGTTACTCGGACTGGAGTTCACAGGTTCTTTTTTCTGCCGTCCTAAATGTACTTTTAGAATTTTTATGTCATACTTCTTGTTAGTTTCATTTTTTATTAGTATATGTTTGCAGTGTTGATTGTATTCATTGTGCAGAGTTGGTACATTACAAAGCACGTCTTAATTCCGTTTTATATCTCCTCTGCCACTCTTAGCTTCCTTTTCATTCTTTGCACTTGCTCTTTCTTTATAATTCGACTTATGTTGACTCTTCGTTTTCATATTTTGTTTAACCTCTGAACATATAACATCTGCTTTGACATTTTAGGGTGTTGAGCCAATGTCTGGACTCACTCAGATCCATTTTCTAGAGATTAACAGCTCTTTCCTGGCAAAAAATGTATGTCACACTTTTTTCTTTACATCCCATGATTTTTTGTTGAAAACTGGACATTTTAAATATGGTAGCCAATTGGGGTCTGCCTCCTCCCCCCAGGCCTTCATTGTGTTTCCTTGTGTTTTATTATTCCGCATCTTAAATTACAGAATTGACGTCTCCCATGTTGTGTGGCTGCTGATGGCTTGGCTCCTGCTTTTTCTTCATTTTACTTTCTAGCTTGTCTTTTAGATTTCCCCTTTGGCTGTGTGACTCAGCGGCTCATCTGGTAATCTAGGCAGAGTTTGCGCATACGCCTCAAGCACCCAGGAGCCCTCTGGGTGCCGCCATCTGCAGTCACGCTGGGGATACCTTCTGCACTCCCTCTGCTCTTGGTCAGCTTTGAGAGTTCTGTCTTTTGTGTGCACCTTGGTTTCCTGGTCAGCTAGGCAGCTGTGCACAGCTGAAGGGTCCTCCTCTGGGCGCCTCTTTGCCAGGTCTCCCTATAAGGTTTCTGTTTCACCTGCTGCTCACTTCAAGCAGGACCCCAGCCTGAAGTCGACAGCCAGAGCCTCAGCGTGCACCACTCCTGGGGCTCACCTCTGCACCACATACACCGCTTTCCTCAGTATTGCGGCACCACTGCCCACAGACTGGTGCCGTGAGGGAAGACCTGAGGCAAGAAAGCCAGGCTCCTGCTCTTCACTGAGCTTCTACCAACTTACAGAGTGTTCTGATTTCTCAGCCTCTGTGCAGTTGCCTTCAACGGTTGTGTCAGTTTTACGTTTGTTTGGAAGGGAAGCTGCCAGCGTCTCCACTCCATTCTCAGTGGCCATGTGGAGATCTGCGCTGCATGGATCAAGCAGGCAAGCCCAGCAAAACAGAGTAGAATCAGAGCCACTCATGGTGTTTGCTTGGTCCTGGCTTCTTCCCACCACTCTGTTGTCGCTCCTTGGCTCCTCGTCACCTCAGTTTGCCCAAGGACCCAAACCAATGACTGCTACTTCAGCTGACCCAGTCTCTGCAGTCCCTCTGAACCCTGCAGGGAGGGCCCTAGGGTGTGCCCTACTTATATCTGTCATTCCCTACTAACTGCCTGTCAAATTGCAGCAGANTTTGACTAAACTTACATCCATTTTTCACATTAAATGAACGCCCTTTCTTTCCTTTTAGGCTGAACAAGCTCCAAATACTTGTGAATGTCACGTTTGTAAACAAGAAGCCTCTGGGCTGACAGCATCGGCAATGACGGCTGGAGCCCTTCCTCCTGGTCACCAGTTCCTGAGCCCAGAGAAGCCCACACACCCTGCACTGCACTTGTACCCCCACATCCATGGCCACGTGCCCCTGCACACCGTCCCACACCTGCCTCGGCCTCTCATCCACCCCACCTTATACACAGCGCCCCCCTTCACACACAGTAAGGTAAGCTGCCCAGAAGGGCCTGAAAGCCCACCTGTCACTGAGCTCCCATAGGTGCACGTGCTTGACCAGACAAATGTACATGCTGGTAGCTCACACAGGACAGCACGTGCTCTTAATAGGAAGGCCTGCAAATGTTTGCTTTTACTCTGTTTCTGTCAAGTGCTTGTAATTTCAAACCTTCGTGGTTGTAAAAACCAATCCTGAAGTTCATGGTTTATTCATTCAGAATTAACTAGAACGTAGCAGATTTTGAGGGGATGTTGCTAACGTGCTGAATTTGAGGACTCTTCCTGCAAGTCTGTTGATCTTCTCATTGCATTCTGGGGCCTGGCTCAGATGGGGAAGATCACTGCCGTATCCGGCCTCTGTGGGGTCTACATTCATGTGTCCTTAGCATGAAAACAAAGGTCTCCTATAAGTACACAAGCCTGCTGCGCAGTGCCATAGGAGCCATCCCACCCGGAGTGTGTTTTTCAGGGGAGCTAGATGGCAGATGGGAGGTGGTGGCCAGAAGCAGCTGTGCTCAGAGCCCCTTCAGGATATGCAGCGAGGATCCAGGAGATGCTAGTCCATCAGCATTTCTGGTCAGAGAACCCTGGGGGTATATTATCTTAGACTTGGTGATGAAACGTGTAGATGGATTTCACTCTTTGTACTTTAAATACCTTGCTCTGCCTCTCTGGTTTGCATGTACTTTTGTTGACTCAGCGTAATTCTGGCTGCATTCTACCCTTCATATGGTGGTTTTTCTGGTTCAAGGCTAGCCCTAATTAGTCAAAAGCAGACTTTTCTCACATTCTAATATATTACTGAAAGCAGTGGTCCTCAGTTGGAAGAGCTAAAGGACCACCCAAGGCACGGCTTCTCAGGCTGCAGACTTACTTCCCTGGGTCCTTGCATGGAGGTGGCTCCTTGTGTTTGCCAAAAAGCTGCAGAGGTGGCAGGGTAGGGCTGGAGATTTTGAGCAGGTTGGCTGTGTTTTATTACAGCATTACCTGAATGCATGGTTACATGTTGTTAGGTTGAATATTGCTCTATTTCAACATACAGTTAGGTCTTTATTCATAAAGTAGTTTTCAAAGCATGACTTCAGTTAGGCAGTCACAGGCTATTTTTGTGGCTTTTCTCTGAGAGAATGTGTAAACTTAGGAAGCTGTCCACTCCCAATTCTTACATGAACAAAGCTTGGCCTGGTTCTAAGAAAAAAATTATAGAATGTTCTCTAACATATTTTTGTTGATTGAAGCTATTCAAGAATTAGTTCCTGAAAATATTCAAGTGAAGTTGATTATTCTCAGTTTATTGGCATACTAGTTAAAACTTATTCTTTCCTGACTTTGTCCTTTCTTGGGAAGTTATAGGAGGTTTATATATGGCAGTGGATAAAGAAAAATATTTTTTAAAGCACTCTAATGTCTTTCTCTTTGACATCATTAAACTTTAATGCTATAGGATATCATAGGTCAGTGTGAAAAAATTCACATCTAGAAAAGCAAATATAAGCCAGTCATGGTGACACACACCTATAATCCCCACACCAGAGAGGCAGAACACAGGAGGATCACTATGAGTCCAAGCTGTATAGTCAGACCCTGCACACAAAAAAAATAAAAAGCACACACGCACACACTAGGGATGTAGGTCAGTGTGAAGGCCCTAGGTTCAGTACTAGAGAATGGAAGTAGGGAACAGTTAATTTTCTTGAAATTGAAACAGCTTGAACACTAATTCTGTTTTCAGATGTTTTTATACCAGCAATACATTTAATTTTTATGATGAGATGTAAGTTATTTGAAAGTTCAGAGTAGTTGCGGGGAGCTGGGAGAGGTAATGAGTAAGCAGCATGCTCTGGTACTCTGAAAGCAGTCTCCACAGACCTTTGTACTTGCAGTAGGTGCAGTGTGGCAGTTGCTGACCTATGTCAGGTATCTGTCCTGTTGGCCCAGCACAGAGCACTTGGCTTCTTTATAATGACCTCAGTCTCTTCAGCCACTATGCCTTCTTTTTGGTTACAGCTTTACGCTTCCTTTCTGGCCAAATTGCAAGTTTTTCAGGTCCTTTGGATATGCTTTTTACTCATGTTTTTCACTGTAAATTTGACTAAAAGCAACCACTAACACCATGCCACAGCCAGAGTGTTATATAACCTTGAAATTTCTTATCAGCTCCACCATTACCTCTAAACTTGGCCTCCTACAAAATCTTAGGGTATTGGCAAAATTAGACAGATTCTTTGCCAGACCTGTCCTCCAGTCTAGTTCTCAGACTCCAACTTACGTTGGAAACCCACAAGCATAGTCTTTACTGTCTACATATTCCTCGGCATTCTGGTCAGCTGATGGTGTTCTGGTCAGAATCACTCAGCATTCATGTTAGTCTGCAGTCTTCTTGAATTTTTTTTTCTCCAGCTTCAGTTATTTGGAAGGTTGATAAGAACTGTTCTTTAAATATTTGATGGATGGGGCTGGTGAGATGGCTCAGTGGTCTAAAGCACCTACTTAGAACAAGCGTAGCAAAGCAC
>NDGM011145363.1:0-20211 GCA_002564305.1 Octomys mimax | reverse complement strand
TTTTTCAGAACCGGGGATTGAACTGAGGCCCTTGCGCTTGCTAGGGAAGCACTTATTCACCTGAGCCATTTCCCTCCCACCCCATCCCCAGACTTAATCTTGGCCATAGTCACAAAAGAAGCCGCCAGCGCCACCTGCTCTGAGAGAAAAAGGAAATAATCAATCTTGGTAAACATTTGACTACATTATAAATGTTTTGAAAGATAATCCATTTGTAGTTATTTCCAATGGATGTCACAAATTGTCAGCAATGTAGTAGTTACGATTACAGAAACATACTTATCACAGACCTGGAAGTTAGCCATTGGCCATAAGCTCTGCCTATGCTGGTCCTCATAGAAAATCATTTCTCTGACTTTCCTAGGCAGCTCCTGTCTGCCAGCATTACTCAGCCTCTCTTCCTAGTCCTCAAAGTCAATGTCCTCAAACATCTCTTTGCTTCTCCCTGTCACATGATCCTGTGAAAGAAACCTTTCTGTCACCACTTTCAATATGGATATTTATGGCTACTTTTATATCTATTCACCTAATACCAAGTAATCTTCTCATCTCAAAACATCTTTAATCACGTCTGCAAAGAGTGCTGTTGTAGTTAGTGTCATCTTGTCCTGTAAAGCACCAGCATTCAGATTCCAGGGATTAAGATTTGGATGCATTTGTGGAAGCCATTATTTAATTAACAATTGGGTTTGGGTAATAACTAATTTCTGAAAAAATAGGTGGTGTTTAACAAGTATTACCACACAAGTCAATGAATGGATAGATTTAACAATAGTTGTTCTGAATTTTACATATTTATAGAAGATGACATGATATTTTGCACTATGAGCCTCATTTTTAAGATTGTGTTGCTTTTTTCTTTTCCTCTCCTGACCACAATGTCTGATACCTCCAGCTGGAAGAAAAGAAAGAGTTCATTTGTCTCAGTGTTTCAGAAATCTCAGAGTACTGTGGCCTGCATCTCACCTAGGACATTCATGGCTGTTTCAGGGAGCAGAGAGGAATGAAAAGCATCAGGTAAGAAGGGGCTAGAGCCCAGGCACAGTGTCTGAGGTTGTCAGCCTGGCCTGAGAGCGACCTGAAACAGATCACTGTGCCCTCACACACAATAGCCTTCCAATTTCTGAAAACTGTCTGTCCCCTGCAAACCGGAAGTAAGGACCATGAAGAAACTCAGGACTGGACCTGAAGTCTTTCTGTGCTAACTGTCCCTACAGTTCTGACTTCAAACACTTCATTAAGATTCTTTGAATTCCCACCCCAACCCAAAAATTCAATACTATCACTATGAGGTCAGCCTGCCTGTGTGTAGTGGGAATAAAATCCAATCTTTGCCCAGCTTTGGCCGCTGGTCTCTGGGGTGTTTCCTCACCTCACCATTATCTAACAAAGGTTGTGTCCTTCTGCAACTTCCAAACACAAGAAAAGTGTGCTGTGTTAATCTGCTCAGCATGTATTTATCAAATCAAGTTGACAAGTGAGACTAACTGGGCCAACAATCATCACAATGTATACTGTGTTCTTTTTCTGGAAAATCTATAGGTCAAAATAAATCAAACAGTTCAAAGTGGAAACTAACACTAAATACTTTGAACTAGTGCCCAGTAAGTACTTCTTATTACAATCAAGGCATTGTGCTTAAGATTTGGTTCCTATAATAATATTTTTGGGCTAATATATTTAATGAACTCTGTGGTATTTGGTTTGCAGGTTTTATTGTTCCAATTTTACTTTGTAAATTTAATTTTCTTCCTAATTTATATATGTGAAATGAAACACAACCAAAGAGTTTAATATACACAGATGTGCTACTACAGCTAAGAACAGAGTTTTGTGATGCCTTTGTTTTGTATTTTGTGAGCTTTCCCACTGTAAGTACATGTAAAGTCTCATGACTCAATATCTGAATTCAAAGTATTTATAGTACTTTAAATAAATAAAACTTGTCAAATATGGAATATTTTCTGGTACTCTACAATTTTAAAATTTGCAAATAAAATTGGAAATCTCACTTTTTCTTTTCGTATTTTCAGACATTGGTATCAATAATTTTTAAAAATGTGCACACAAAAGAAAAATAATATAGGAAAATGATCTTGTATATTGCTGACTTAAAGAATATCAACTTTGTTATCTGATATCTTAGTTGGCTAAAATACTCAAGAAACAAGTTTCTAAATTTTTCATCACCACTATTATTTTAGAATCAATTATCTCATTCAAAATTTTAAATGGAGGATTTGTGAGATAGCTCACTGGACAAAGCACCTGCTTAGGCAAGTGCAGGGACCCCTACCACATGCTGTACCCAGCAGCACAAGCCTCACTGGCCCTTCCCCGGGCACACTAAGCTGGCCACAGAGATTGGGTATATTGGCACAAGCCTGTAATCCCAGAGTAGGGAGGCTGTAAACAGGAAGATCACTACAAATCCGAGCTGCGTAGTGAGACCCTATAACAAATGCATTTTTAAAAAATGTTTTTTGAGCTTAAATGGGATCAAAATACTTAAATATAGTTCTCTGAAATATTTAATCATCAAGACACATTTAACAAAACATGCTACTCTTTTGTATGTGAAATCTTTCCATTTTATTGCACAAGTATATATGTGTATGCAGGGAAATTATTGAAGAAATCGCTTTTATATTTCCTCCCATTCCTGTGTCCTGCTAAATTTTTGGAGTAAAGGAAGCCAAGCACTTCTCCTGCCTGTGTGTCATCCTCTATTAGTGTCTGAAAAGACTTCTGACAGTTATGATTACAGTGCTGTGACATCCTTCCATGTCCTCAGGTAGTCTAATCGACTGCAAAATGCTGCTCACCTTGAACTTACTTGTCCCTATTTTCTTAATTATCTCTTAACTAATAAACGTGTAGAGATAATGGGAAGTGAAGATAAATTAAACTGTATACTCATCTGTGAGAAGGCAGATGTTATACTACACAAGATGAACGCATATTCAGCTTTCAGGATTTTCTCAACCAATCAAAAGATGATTAAAATAATAACATGGTAAATTTTCTCATTAGAACAAATAAGAAAAAATAAGCATGTGGCACATTTATGATACCCACTGAAGCATCATTCATTCAGCAAAACTCAACTAAATACTTTTTCATTGTTCCATCATATTTCGTGTAGAAAACAGTGGAATGACAGAACTGGTGACAGAACTTAGGATAATTATTGACTACAAACAGTAGAGTTTAAAGCTGCATGTTTTAGGAGTCTGTTTTTTTCTCAGTAGCATTATGTACATAAAGAAACAATAAAATATTCCAAATCACATATTCCAGTTAGTTGAGTAACTAAAGTTGATTACCGAGGAACCAGAATACAGCTCTCAACATGCTCAGAATTATGTGCTTTTAAGACCATCAAGTTAGTCACATTTCTTGGAGCTTTGCAGAAGGTCAACTTCCTTTCCAGAACGCCAACAATATCCATGATACTTGCATCTACTATAGCAGATTTATATGAAAAATTACCTCATATCAATATTCTACCAATTCCATGCATGGATAATAATAAAACTTAAACACAGAAAGAAACAGAAGGAGAAACAAATGTCTAACAGTGGATTGGGGTCACACTTTGATTCAATACAAAGGAATGTGAGGAAAATTAGTCTACAATGACATATAAAGATGAAAATGTAAGAGCCATTGGGAAGGGAAACTGAAGTAGAAATGAGAGACATAACAAAAGTTGATTATTCTGGAACAAGAAGAAAGCTGGAAATGTAATCAATTAGGAAAACAGTCAAATTTCATTTTAAATTAAAGACTCTTACAGCATTCAAAAAGTTTTGGAAGCCAATGCTGTGTAACAGTAAATACAATTCTTCTCACTATTGAAATCCTGCCAATTATACCTAAGCTTCAGAAAAAGGGAGATTGCATTTCATAGCATTCAATTTACAAAGAATAGCTTAGGAAGCTAGAAAATAGTATAAAATGTACTATTTAAAGTTATTGGAACAAAATATACAGGAAAGACTCACAGGACCAGCTTCCTGTAGAAAGACCAAATTAGGGAATCAAGCCAATATTTGATCTGATTTTTTTCTTAATAAAAGTAATTATTGAAAAGGAAATAAAAGACTAAGAAGTTGAGCAACATTTTTCTCATCAGTCTGGGGGTGGAGGTACAGCAAGCCAGTCTTTCAGGAAAGCATTTCAAGCTGTCTTAGTTTCTGTTATCTCCTTGCTGAGAGAAAATACCTGACACACAAAGTTTAAGAGGCAAAGGTTTATTTAGTTCACAATTTATAGAATACACTGGTTCTAGACAGGGTGTCTTGGCAGAGGAGAAGTTGTTTGTGGCAAGCAGAAGACAAAAAGCAAAGCAAGTAAGGAAGACGGAGTCAAGCCTCCTTCTGCTCCTTATATTATGTACAGGCTCCTGGGATTAGTGAGTGCTAAACCAATCAGTGTATTGATTTAATAATCACCTACCTTAATCTGAGCATCCTTAATCCTAGTATAGCACCATAAATCAATCACACACTCTCGATTCACCTGCCTCTGTAAAAGCCCACCTATGAGTGCATGAGGCTTTAGAGGGACATCTAGGCACAAATTATCACAGTATAATGTTTAATCTAAATTTAAAAGTAAGTTGAAGGATAAACAAGAAAGAAAAAATGAAGAATGAAGCCTAATTTGTAGGAAGTTCCAGACCGCTATCAGCTACAAGAGAAACTAAAAAAAGTGGCTTTCAATAAATTTGGCTTCTCAACGTACTAACCATCGTTACTCTCCTAAAATCTTGTTTGGAGATTCTGTACCATTGTTTTGTTTTTTTTTTTTTCTTTAAAATAAAAATAACTGATGTCAAAAAAAAATTTGCCTTCTCTACATTAAATGGTCTATCAATTTTAGTATGTGAAATATGTTACTAATAAAAATTGGAAAGTACAGAAAAGGCCAAGACTTACAAAATTAAAGGAGACAATATAAAATAAATCCCAAAACTTGCAACATAGGATTTAAAGTAATTTCTTTACAATATCAGAAATTATTATCTTTAAGTGTAAGATATCATTAAAACTAAGTTACAAAAAATACATACATACATCAAATTGAATATTTTATTTTAAAACGATCTAATTAAAATTTAAAATTTAAAGGTTCAGATTGACCATAGTAGCACAGTGTAGCTAGGCATTTAGCTTTCGCTTTGTGTTTTATTGTAACGTGAAAAAGATTCATGGCTACTAAATTCTAGAAACAAAGCCCGTGTTTTCTATCTGGGAATCTATATTTGATATTTTCTGTCAGAGAGTACCTGTATGACCAATAGTGGCCCTTTACCCAAAAAAACGGAACACTGAATCATTAATATTTGTTTTTTGCATATAGTAACTCACTCCTTCCGTAAACTTTCAAGGACACATTGCTAATAATAGTCTTGTAAGCAAACATGTAAAGTACTCTTAGCATTTGTCTAGATGAATGTAAGTCACTTAAATTTTTAAATGAACAAAAGAAATGAACATAATGGCTATAATTATGAAAAGATGAACACAAGCATTTGAAATTAGAAAACAAAGCAAAACATTACCATGCAATTACCAGAATGCCAAAAATACAAATAAAAATAAAATAATAATGCAAACTACTGATGAAAATTCAGAGCAACTGAAATTCAGTCTTAGTTGTTAATTATACACACTAGTATAACCAGTTTGAATGTCAATTGAACAATTTATTTGAAAGAACACATTGATTTATCATGGGATCTTCAAATTCAACTTCTAGACATTTACTTAAGTGATTTGAAAACTTGCATCTACCGAAATATGAATATTGTTGTTCATTATTTATAATGACCTCAGAGTGAAATAAATGTAGATATCATTCAATAAAAAAATAGATAAACTGGGATCCTTCCATATAATAGAATGATATTTTATGATTGAAACCTTGCAAAAATATCAGGAAATCTTAAGGTAAATTTCTAAGTAAAAAAAAAAGTAAACCTGAAAAGACCATACGGGCCAACCAAATAACCCCGCAGATTAAAACGCCTGCTTAGGCAGACACAGGGACCAGGGTTTGATCCCCAGTGTGCCACGCCAGTCCTCTTCCAGGGCACATGAGACAGCGACTGAGACTGGGTGTGGTGGCGCACACCTGTAATCCCAGTGCTTGGGAGGCTGAAAACAGGAGGATCACTATGAGTCCGATCTGTGTAGAAAGTCCCTGAAAACAGGAGGATCACTATGAGTCCGATCTGTGTAGAAAGTCCCTATAGACTCTGTACAAGTACATTTAAAAAAAAAGAAAGAAAGAAAGATGAGCATACTATATGATTCCATTTCATATGGTTTTCTGGAAAACACAAAATTATGGAGGGAGGAAAATGATTTGTGGTTCCAAAGTATTTGGAAAAGGAGAACAAAAAGGAAAGCTACATGTGAAGCACATAGAATAAACTAGAAAAGTAACATTTATTTTGAAAGAGAGTATGTTGATGAATACCTTATACAACATATCTGTCAAAACTCAGAGATGTCTGCATCACAAACAATAGATCTTAGTACTCAAAACCAACAAAAAGTTATTCAGGATTTCCACTGAATTGGGATGGGATGCAGACAATGATAAAATAATCTAATATGTTACAAATTTGTGAAAAAATTCACAGAAAGTAATGGCAGAAAAAGGGCCTATGTTAGTCTTAAAAATATAAAAGACCCCAAAACTTAGTATAATCATTCTGCATATCATAACTTTTCATCCCGTAGGAATATGCATTAATGATTATGAAACTACTAAATATCTAAACTGAAGTTGAATGATGAAGTAAATATTATCTATCTAGGTCTTGGAGTCAGACTTCAAATATGTAGAGAGATATTTTTAGTTATCATTATGTTAAAGTGTCATCAATATGAACTTATGGGACTGGGGCGATATCTCTATAATCTAAGTGCCTGCCTGACAAGCATATGGATCCAAGTATGACCCTCAGTACAGCATGCTGTGCTGGGCCAACCTTGGGTGCACTGTGCTGGCCACCAAAACCAGGTGTGCTGGTGCACACCTGTAATTCCAGCGCTAGGGAGGCCAAGACAGGAGGATCATTATGATTCTGACCTGCATAGTGAGACCCTGTACCAAGTGAAAATAATTTTCAAATATATGAGCTTGTATAAATTTGGATCAATAAGAAAGGAAATATATATGCATATATATTTGTTTGCATGGTTTGACATACATTGATGTGTCCTTGCTTTCTGAGTGGAAAGAGCCTAGGTTTAAGCACTGAAGCTACAATGAATAAAGCTATCTTTGAGGTCTTCAATTCTAGTATCATTTTAGTGTAAAATAAATCCATATTTCTTAAACAAATCTTCATGTTTTTATGGAAACAGGAAGTATGCAAGATAGGTATGAATTTTCTTATTGTGCAAAATGCTAAAGTGCTCCAACAAAAGAAACTTAAAGAATTGAGTATGTCACAAGAACACTGGAGAAAGAATTCACAGAGGCCAAAGCTGAAACAATTTGAGTGAAGAAGTAAATTAAAATTTGGCTATCATCCAAAGCAAATATCCCTATGTCCACAATCATATAAATAAATAAATGAATAAGACAATTGGAGATGCAAAATAGTCTTAATAATTAATGTATGATAATTAATGTAAGGTAATCTTAATGCTTTCAGTAGACACTTCACTCTGATTTGAAGCACAAGCCACACTTCCCCCTTAATGAGCTGCAAACAATTAATCCTTCCTCAGAGCACAGTATGCAAGGTGAAGGCAGGTAGTTAGATTTCTTGTAGGAAAGCCTTACAAAGTTTAGGTCAACCTGTGGAACTCTAATTATCAACAATGAAAATTTATGCTATCACATCACTTGATGTGATAAGATGGAATGCCTCTTGACTGCTTAGGTGTTCTTGCCAAGATCATCTGACTCCAGTGTACTCGTGAGAAAATATCTAAAGACATTATACAATACACAAGACCACTCTTCCGCCAAAAAAAAAATTAAGAGCATAAACAACAAAGTGTGAAAAAAAACACCTAAAAATCAATGGGAATTTAAGCTGACATAATCACTGAATGTACCTGGTGATTCTGATGAAATTCTGGAATATTCTAGGGACATTAGAAAAAGTATAAGAAATTTTAAATGTAGTATTCAAGGGGCCAGCCAAATAGCTCAGCAGATTAAAGGGCCTGCAAGCAGGTGTAATGGCCAGGGGTTCAATCCCTAGGCCTGATGTGCCAATCCCACCCCCAAGGTACACTGAGAGAGCAATTGAAACTGGGTGTGGTGGCAAGCGCATGTAATCCCAGCTCTTGGGGTGCTCATCACTAGTGATCAGCAGATCACTAAGAGTCTGATCTAGTAGTGAGACTCAGGACACCCTGCAGACCTTTTCCTAAAATACATAAATAGACAAATAAACCTTAAAAAATGTAGTATTCAGTTTAGATGAAAATAATAAATCAAGGGCTGGTGAGATAGCTCAGTGATTTAAGCACCTGCCTGGCAAGTGCAAGGTCCTGACTTTGATCCCAGGTTCTGCAAAAACTAAAAATAAATAATAATAATAATAATAATAACAATAATAAATTAATGTTCATTTATTAAATGGAAATTATGAACTATTAGTGTGGCATTTTTAAAGAGCAGCACACCAGAATACTAAACTTAGTATCAGTAAATGATTAAAGGGGCCAAATAAAAAAAGGGAAAACAACAGCATTTTATTAAGAAAGAAAAGCAGAAAAGAGGCAGAAGAGAGTGATTCCTGTGGGAGGTTAGGGCCCTCTGGAAAAATGGAGAATGAAGAGTCTCTTTGTTTCTAACTGATATTATTGGTGCCAGGGACCTTCTTTCCCCTACCTGGAACTTGCCATCATCTGATTGGTTCCCTGGGTTGTCAAAGATAGTCCCAGACTCCAAATCCCTAGCCCCCCCCCGTCACCCTCTACAAGCACATTCCAAAGTACCACTGCTTGTGCCTTATTTCTAGAATTTAGGATTTGGTTAGATGGGGCGTTACATACAAGATCAGGTTAACAATTCAGTAAGCGACTAATAATATACTTCCTATTGGGCACTAATATACTAATATACTTCTTCTAGAATGGGTGGAACAAACATGTGCATTTGTTCAAAATCTTGGTTCTTTCCACAATATCCAGTCCCAAATTTAAGAAGTGGATGAGGATAAAATAAAATTCAGTAGTTCGATTTAGTGTTGCAATTTGAGGAAACTTGATTTGGTTCTTGTCCAGTTGGTTCATGTCCAAGCACCTGGCTTTCATTGTGTTCTGCAGGTCCACCTCCCTCTTCTCTTGTTAAATGCTTTCTCCAGGAAAAGCTTTAACTCTTTCCGGTTGGACTTGGCCAGAAAACACAATAAAGCTCTCAGTATGTATTTCTTTTCTTCCTACAAACTCTTTTCCCTTACATAAGGGTCCAAGATGCAATTTCCCTGTTGTTGTCTCTGACTGTATTAGTGTCAACTAGCAAATACAAGGGGACCTATTAAAATTTAGTCACATTATTTTTGGTGGCAAAGAAATTCTAATCTTTCTCTTCCATGGAATCCTGTGTCTTCAGAAACACAATTAAGAGTATTCATGGTTACCTTATCTGCTATAACAAAATCATGGAAGAAAAATGATTTGCAGTATATATAATCAATGAAAATATTACATTCTGGTGAAAATAAATGTATTTCTCTTAAATAAAATAGCAGGAAAAGTCAATTCAATAAAACATGTGAACACATTTTTTAAATTTAAAATAGTAAAATATTTTTAAAATGTCATCACTATGAATTATGAGTCATTAGGTGATTAATAGCTTCATTTTACCAAAATTATTATCTTTGAAAATTTTTTAAATATATTTTGCAACACAAGAGGATAGGATATGTGAAATTGAGAACTATTTGAATTATGCAAAAATAGTTTTGTTTGAAATTTCATGCAGCAGTTGAAATACTGCTTGGACAACATTAGAAAATTTTTTCTTCTATTGCTTCAAAGTATATCATAGCAATGTTACCATATTTTATAAAATATATTCTCAGTTTGCAATTTCTTTTTCTTGATTTCATTACAGCACCAACTTATCAAAATAGGAAAAGAAACATACACTAGTATCTCTACTGCAATATTTTCAACAATTTGACCTGTATCTCCAAATCTGAGTCTGTACTCTGGCATTAGTTTGTGAATTTCTGCTCCGCCAACCTATTCTCTGGGCTCTGCACACAGTCACCTTGCTCTCAGTTGCAGCCACTGCTAATACAACTCAGGTGCATCCATCTTCTGAACATGATCAGCCTCGTAGAGCTGGGTCACCGCTATCACGACATCAATGCTGATGGATTGACTACATTTCACCTCACCGATGTTGATCTTGTCTTGCCTATGATGTAAGGTCTGGTTCATAGATTACTGATGGGACTACTCCAGAAATTGGATGGATGTCTGTGCTGAGTCCAACTACTAGAGTCATAAAGAGGAGGGACAACAGCATTACTCTGAATCTTGGAGATTGATGACATATAGATTAAAAAAAAATTGTTCTTGTTTTTGTGGAAAGTTGGAAACCCAATGACTATAGCTCACCAGATTGTGCTAATACATGTTTTACTTATTTATTTATACATATATATCAAAGTGGCACAGTAAGTAAACAACACATTTATTTGGGGTATGATATTACTATTTTGAAGGTTAGTGCTTTCATAAGAAAGTTTGTTTTAACTTTTATATAGGTAAGACATCTACATGACTGAGCTGAATTCTTTATCACTGTGACTTCTAATGGAATTCCACTATTGCCTATTTCCTACTGAGTTGAAAAAGAATAGTCTTTTGTTATGATAAAATGCTCTTGATTCTGTGTAGCAAAGAATAGTGCAATTCTATGGCAAAGCACTTTGCATTAACAACATAGATGAGTCTGTAACTGCTCTCCCATTAACAGCTTTTTTTCCTTTACCATTTTCTTAAAAGTCCACCTTTCAGGTTTGAATATTTCATACTTGACTCCAAACAAAAAGTGTTTCTTTTTATAAAATTTCACTTATGCCAGTTGAGCTGTTATTCTGGGTGAGGAAATGGAAAGAAAAAATCATTTTGCTTTTCCACTAAAGGCATTTTATTCATGAGCAAAGTCTAAATGGCAAAATCTTATTTCTTCTTTAAGTTGTTCACAAGGATAAATGTTTCTCTACTTATAAGAAATAGTGTATGATACTGAAAATGATGACTAATTTAGTTTAAGAAAAATGTTCAACTACTGTAATTTTTAATTAATATACATTATAGAGTTGCATGTATAAAGTGATTTTAATTTTAAAATTGTTTTTCTTTTTAAAAAATACTCATGTATGCATAGAATAGTAAAAATAAAATAAACTGAAAACATATTTTAATTGAGTTAAAAATAGGGAACATATTTCTATATATCTATATAATATCCATGTATGTTTTTATGTGTGTATATACTCTTAGAAGTAAAGCTAAAAGGAAAAGTTAAATTGAATTGTTTTTAATATGATAGCATTAACATAAAATATAATTAGGACACTATTCAAATATAAGGTGACATGGTACATAAAATATATTTACAGAATGCAACACTGTTTTCAATTTGATTAAACTTTGTACAAATTTCTTCTTAACTACAAATCCCTGAACCGCCTTTATGAGGATTTATTTTAGGGTGTATTTAATTGCTAATTCTCTTTGTCCTTTCAAATGAATATTAATCTCTGTAAAATTCTTTGCCATATTTAAGACCAAAGTCTCTCTTGAGAATTTAAGAGTCATTCATTTCAAATGCAATCATCAGGATAGAGACTCTATCTCCTGTTATTGTAAGACTGAACTTTAATTCTCAATTAAGAGAGATGTTACAATGACAGAGAAAAACTTCTGGAAGATTAGAAGAAATTGAACTTGGTTAAGCTTTCAATAGCAGGAATACAGAATATATAAATAGGGCTACATACTTATAAGCTCTTTTCCACTCACCTGAACCTGGGGAGTGTCCCAAGGTCCCCCAAAATGGCCTTAAGGCCTACCATCTGGAGGCAAAAATAAGAGAGGGCTAGACCTTCCTTGGAAGATTCTAAAGTCTCAAAAACAATGTACATGCTTGCCAATAATGTAGAGTAACCTTTCTTCACTTGGAGCTTATTAAAGTTTCATGCATGTGGCCTGCATCTCATACATCTAATTATAACAGAGCGAATTATGGGAAAGGACATGCACTGTAGACACTGATAATGTGACTCAGCATCCCAACCAATCGTGTTGTCAATCATCCTCTGAAAGGCCCTTTGGGAGGTGCCCTAGACCTGGCACAACATTTTAATTCTTAAATCCAACATATTTGGTGCTCTTTTTCCTTTCCTTTTTGTCAGTGAAAGCCTGCTCACTCTGAGGATGTCAACACTTAATGAAATTTCATTAAACTTTATTTAATAAAGTTTATTTATCTTATTTCACCTACCCTATTTGCAATGATTGAGAGAAAAACATATTAGAACTCAGAGGTCTTTCTCTGCCAGATAGTGGGTCAAGATTAAAGTCCATTTGTCAAATTTGTCACTTGTGCCAATCAGGGTCCCCATTATACACCTACATAAACAAAAGTCATGGTTTTATTTATGTCTTTCAGGGAAAGACATACAGGCATACTGTGATGTTGGGTGATTTTCTAATTGGCTAGAGAAATCCAGCAAGCAGGCCCCTCAGATTCAGAAGCCCTGTACAGTGGCTGGGTTGTGGTCACAGGGAAAAATCCAAAGATCCAATTGAAAAGGTGCCTTTGCCAAGATATGGAAGATATGTCTGGCATTTGAATTGCCTGGAGTTTGTCTTTAACAGGTGATGCACTGGGACAAATGAGACAGGGACTGACCCAGCACTGCACTGATCTCCATGAGTTTGGTTTTACCAAGTGATGCCCTGCAGATGATCAGGTAAGGAAACATACTGGAAGATTCCTGTTATCTAATACCTAGAAGTGCAGTTTTGTCCACAGATGTTCTAGAGATGAATGGCTTAAAGAGTAATCCAGAAAGCATCTCGTAAATTTCCCCTGACCTAATTCTTACTGCTCTTGCTCACATACCTGCCATGGTGCAAGTTTCATCCATCCACCCTGCTTGAATGCCTTCTTTGACACTGTGGTAAACTTGATCCTACATGTAAGTTACCTCCTTACTAACCTCAGTGCTCCTAGGGAATAAAGACAAGCTCCTAGGCCCCACCATATACTAGGTCTTGTCCACCTTCCATAATGCCCCAGACTCAGATAATGTCACATATAGGGCTGCCTTCACTCTGTTTCAACAACTGGGAGCTTCAAATGGTACTGTTTGAGTTTAAGACCTTTTATTTTCAGTGGTGGGTATTCAGTAATGCAATAGAACAGAGTAAAAGTTTCTTAGGACCATGAAAAGTTTGCTTATGCATATCAAATTCTGACAACTGCTTTTGATCTGACCTGGGGAGATACTTCAGTTCATCTTAGTTTCCTATAGCATAGAAATAAAAGACAGGATTATAAGAGCTCAACGCAAGCAAACTATTATGTCTTTGCAGCTATATTTGCCAGTTATCAGCAAACTGAAACATTATTTGGGCCCCAAGAAGGGCTGGGATGAAATTATAAAACCAAAGGGGGAGAACACCACACAGAGTTTATACCTCTGGCCTCATTAGTGGACATGCACAAGAGCATGCTCAAACCTGTATGATAAACTTGGAATAATCAGTCAGAGTTGTAGCCTTCCAGAACAAGATAACAGAAACATTCTGTAAATACCACAACTGAGGCCCTGATTTTAAAGTGGGCCAACTTATCCTGGGATAGTATTTTCTTAGCCAGTCAGTTCCAGACATTACGAGAAAACTTCAAAATCCCCAACAAGGCCCAGAGTGGAATAAGACTTTTAAATGTTGTTAGGTATAGACCCATACAATCAGCCAGAACAGAAATTAGGATACAAGATTTATTGCAGTGGGCTGGCTGTCTAGTGGACTGAGACAGCCTGAACAAAAGGGGACAAGGGATTTTATAGGGTTCTTAGGGGAGGGTGTTTGCAGGCTGGAACAGCCAAAGGAGTGCTAATTTTGGCAGGGCTACCTGGTCTGTGGGGGATTTTTGATGTCAGTAAAAGGAGAGCTTCTGTGGTTTTTCCCTAGCTTGGGTTAAGAGTTGTTCTTTGTGGTTTGGCCTTAGCTCAGCACCAAAATGAAGTGAGCCTTGGAGTGAGGGTTGGGGTCTTGATTTATCATTTTGACAGTTTGATAGGAAAGGGGTGATGAAGTCATCTGGCTTCTTCCTGCTGGCCAGGGGATGCGGGAAGTCCAAGTCTGGGCATCTGGAAGAGTCAGAGGAGGGCGTAGAGCAGTCCTCTGTCAAGTCCAATTGGGCTAGAGCCTAGTAAGAGTAGTCTGAGAGAAGCATCTGGTTATAATTTTGCGTTGTTAATATGGTGACAGTACTGCATATGCGAGAAATGAAGCAGGGGGTTCCATGAGCATAATAACAAGCTCTGCAAGTGGACACAGAAGGCTAGCAAACCAAAGGAAGACAGAGTTCCACATAGCTTTTTCATCCCATCCCAGGGAGCCTCCTAGGGAGTTTCCAAATCCTGTATCTCCCAGGGTTGCCTCTAGGAGAACCATGCCTATCAAGATGCCCACATGGGTGGCCCTTTTTATCCGATGGAGTGTGAGTACATTCTTGAGGAAGAAGGCATCTTGAAACTGAGTCTGTGTATATGTTGAAATTAGGGATCACAATCACTGGAGTGCACTGGAGGTGCAAGGAAAGGCAAGGAAAGACCAAGGTGCTGCACAGAAACAGCTGTGTGCTCATTTTGTGTTGTTTGTCTGGAGTTTTGTTGAATGAACTGAGTTTGCTTCATGGGAGGCCAGTGAAGTTTCCATAAGGAACATATGAGGTTGTGGGAAGAGGGTAGTTGTAAAAGGGAGATGTCAGTGACTATAGGTTTTTTAGGAAAGGGTGTGTGTGTGTGTGTGTGTGTGTGTGTGTGTGTGTGTTGTTTGGTATGGCTGGAATGGCAGTGAGGTCAGGCCTTAGAATAAACATGCAGATCCAATACTTGGTGAGGTTGGTGTTTGGGGTTTGGAGAGTTCTTGGGGCTGGAGAGGGTTGATAGGATGATGGTTCATGACTAAAGGCTTAGGAGGAGAAACAAGAAGTGAGTCTATGATCTGAATGCGTCATTTTACCATGACCATATTGAAGGGGAGAAGTATCAATTTTTTAGATTTGATAACCATTGGTAAAGAGATAGTGAATGATGGGCTTGAATCCCCTCTGATGTTTGGGAGCTATTGGGGGTTGGGGAATGCAGGGAAAGGCTGTGTGACCTCTGAGGCACACTAGTATAGGAATAGCATGTGTGGTGCAATGGGATTGAAAGTGTCTCAGAGAATGTGGTCCACAAGGGAAGAGGGAGGGAGAAACTGGCTTCACATTGAGGTTAGGTTCATAGGACAAACACTGTGGGGAGAGAGATGAGAGAGACTTGGAGCTTTTGGATGAGATCTCTCCCCATGAGAGATATGGATTAGATTGGGTTTATAAGGAAATTATAAGTGAAGAATAGTGTCTGAAGTAAGCAGGGAATGGGCCTGTCTGAAGGTGTCATGTAGGTTGGCCATCAACACCCACTAAAGAGACTGTAGATCTAATAGAGCAACTTTAGAACTCAGAAAACTGTATGTGGTGTCCACATCACCTTTTTTTTTTTTTTTTTTTTTTAATCTGAGATGTCCAATGACACTCAGGACTCTGACAAAGGTACCTCGATGTGGGCCTTCGACCCCAAGCTCTCTCATTCCTTTTCAGTAGCAAGACCAAGAAGGTCAAGTATTGAGGAATATAGTTGTAGTGAGTTTTCCTGTGAGGACAGAGAATTGGGTAACTTGTCTGCTTTCTGGCAGACAGGCAATTGCATTTCCAGTGACCCTAGAGCTTGTAGATGAAACCAGGTTCCAGTGGTGGCTGTAGGTTGATGCAGGCTTATGCCGAGTGTTCTTTGCCACACTTGCAACAATCCAGGAAGGGCTTGGGTGGCAGTATTATTTATACTCAGCATTACCTTGTAAAAGTCCTACTCTTATGGAATTCCCAAGTGTCATAGCCAAAAGTTGGCACTTGTGTATAGTTAATTTGGTCTCTATTACTGAAAACATGGAAAGTCAGGTGAAGTAAGTTTTCCTGTGGGGTTTGAAGGCTGAGATCTGTCCTTTTAGCTTGGCATGAATGTCAGGAATAGATTAGGATATAAAATAGGAATTAATAAAAGTTGGTTTTGGTTTTTTGGGGGGGAGTTTCTGGGTCTATATTAGTATATTTAGTTTGGAGCAATATACTTTAATGCAAGCACCTTGAAATTTAAAGTGTGAGCAGAGAACAATTGTTTCTTAACAACCATGGACAGTGTAGCAGTTAAATTCTTGTACAATATTAACAGACAATAGTTAATACTTTTACAGAGAACATTTAGCATCAACAGTCATACATAGTGCTCTTACACAACCGGCACAAGACGGTGAAATCTCCATTTTGTTTAGGCATCTCCAAATGTAATGACACATATACAGGATATATATCACATAAATGTTTATTAGAAAATTGTCATTTGGCTAATGACTTCATGTCTTGCCGTGAAGATCTTATAAATATCTGGAGCACAAGGGAAAGGCATGAATATAGTTAATGCATCAATAGCAACTTTTATGAGAAAACCATATTTTAGGCACTTGAAAAAACTTTGTCTTCTAACCAATGACCAGATTATTGGGGTATCTTCTAAGGGATTACTGGGGACTCTTTACTGACAAAAAAAGGTTGGCCGCCCTTCTATCCACCAATCAAGAGTCGTGTCCAACAATCCATGCCCATTTTAATGATTTTTCTTTAATTATAAACTAATTTTGATACCATTTAGAGCAGCTGGTAACTCAGGAGAAAGTTTGCTTTTAAGTCTATGTTTTAAAATCAAAAGAACTAAGTGGAACAACATATAGAAATAAACATAGGACACAAACAAATGTCTTTATAAAATCAGAGTACATATATTTCAGGCCTGGTTAAATTATGATGATCTTTTTTAGTTTGTAATTATGAGAGACTAGTAAGAACTTTTGTAGATCAATTACCTGAAATCTCTTATAAGAGAATTTGAAAAACATAAAAAAACCTCTTATTTACTAGTTATTAAGTTTGAGTAGGAGCAAGCATACTGAGCAGAGTATAAGAAATGGGCACATCACAAAAAAGAAAACTGACAACTCACAAGTCCTGGATTTGTAAGCTGACAAGAAGGGGCATTCTAATGAAGGGGGCAATAAGCTGAGACTCAGAATCTCTCTTTTTGTGGGTGTAACAGGACACCACCTGTTGAGGTGGCTGAGGGGCAGGAAGAGTGAGGGGAGAAGGAGGTGAGCAGGTGGCTTGACTAGAGAGGGCAGTGTTTGCTCCATGGGCTGTTATTCTGCCTTTAGTTTGATATCACAGGGAGGAGCTCATGCCCTTGGGGGAAATGTGTCATTAGTTATGGATCTCTCTTTGGAACAAGACCTGAGGGAAAAAAGACTGTGATTGCAAGTTCGGGAGGAAGAGGAATGTGAGGAATGCAGGACCAGCAGGTAAATGCAGATAAGAGAAAGGCAGGGGAGAGGGAGTACAGAGTGAGTAAGGTATGTACTCAGCCCCTGAAAGGTGACAGGTCAGAAGGTGAAATAGCCTATGCATGGGCAGCAGATGGTGGGGGCTCTGGTGGTGACACTATGGGGCAAGGTATAAGGAAAATTGATTTAACCAAGCGACAGAGATAGAGAGAGAGGAGGCTGGCAGGTAGACAAAGAAAGCTGAGACTTTTTGGAATTTTGATAGGGGTGAAGTTTGAGGGGCAGTGGGAATAAGAGGCTGAGTTAGAGGGTATTGATGGCAGTACAGGGAAAGAGAGTCATCCAGAGGTTCCATGGGTCCGGGGAAGGAGTTTTTCCAGTGAGGAAGGATCTGGGCATGGCTTGGTAGCCTTGCCCAGCCTTTTGGCTAAGAGGATCTGTTGGGGGCTGAGTTCCAGGTGATTGTAGTTAAAAAAAAAGCAAGGATCTAAGGGACCTTGGACCATTTCCCATTGCAGCAACAAAATTATTTAAATCAATGAGAGTGTATAATCAAGAATTCTCTTGGGGGGCAAGATAGTCCCATTGCCCAACTTGTTTTGAGGCCAGGCAGTCTGACAGAAAAAAATGAGGCATTTGGGTTTGAGCTTGGACAGTCTGAAGTGTCCCCTAAGGACTGACTTGAGACAAGAAAGAACAGAGGTGTGGGCAGAAGGGGCACACGGGTATTACTCACAGTGGCAAGAATACAGATGAGAGTGACAGAGATAGACAGGATTGTAGAGACAAATATCATTTGAGGTGAATCTCAAAAGGAATGGGAGACCAAAGCCCTCCCAGCAGGAGTCCCCAGTCAGAGAGGAGATGGAGGATCAGCTCTGCATGTGGACACCACTTGTGAGGTGGGGGGGAAAGGGGTAAGGCTGAGAGGCATGAAGTCAGGAATGATTTGTCCGTGAATAACACTTAGCTTCAAGATGCAGAGAAGGAGAGAGAAAATGAAAGTACAGAAAACAATCTCATCTGGGGTTAAGCTGAGGAGGGAATCATGAAGCAGAGGTCCAAAGGAGAAAAATGACCCTTCACATCTCCCTCCTCAACAAGTTGGACAATGCAAGAGGTTTATATTTTAAGATAGGTTGAACCATCAATAAGGGAATAATCTTTTTTTTTTTTTTCCACAGTTTCTGTTGTAGTGGACATCTAGGTCTGCAAGGGAGATCTGAGGCTTGCGGTTCACTCACAGGGGCTGATGGTGTCCTGGGGCAAAACTATGGTTGGGAGGGACTGGTAGGGACCTCCATGTCCCTCCTGGGTTTCATCCCCAAATGTTAGGTATGAACTCATGCAATTGACCAGACCAGGCATACTTATGTGAGAAGCTTTATTGGAAGTAGGATCAGTAAGGCTGGCTGGCTGGCAGACTAAGACATCCCTGAACAAAAGGGAACAGGAGATTTTATAGGGTTTTTAGGGGAGGGTATTTGTGGGCTGGAACAACCAAAAAATAAAAGCTAATCTTGGAAGGACTACCTGGCCTGTGGGGTACTTTTCATGTGAGTAAAAGGAGAGCCTCTGTGGTTTTTTCCCCAGCTCAGGTCCAAGAGCTGTTCTTTGGGGTTTGACCCTGGTTTGGTGTCAAAAAGAATTGGGCTTTGGGTGAGGGTGACTGTCCTGACTTATCAAATATGTCACAATGTAGAGGTGAATTCCAGTTGTGAAAGGAACAGGCTAAAGCCAACCTGAAAGTAATAGATAAGGCTCATGATAAAGGCAATGGCGCCCATGTAAACCAAGATTACCAAAGGATGATGAAGGCAAGTCCGTGTGCTCCAAGTGCAGACAGTTGAATTGGGCAAATGAGAGCCCATCTCTAAAGCCACCAAGTCCCTATCAAATCTGTCTGCAAATGGATAAAGACCCTTGCCACTGGAGGAGTGTCTTCTGTCATTCACAGAAAGGATAAGATCAGGCACCTCATAGAAGAGTAGGGAGAATGCTGGGTGAATGATGGTACCCAAAGCACCACGTGCTTCTCCTACACAAGGATGTCCTCATCGACTTGAAGAAGCCTTGGATTTTGTGTGTGAGCCTTCCAGATATCAGGGTGTCTTATTCAATTTTAATCTCTTAGAGTGGCAAATTCCTATCCTGACCCTCAGTTGTTGTTGACCTTGTAGAACACAGAAATTAAGATTTGTTTATCCCTATCTGAACTCTGGTAGGGAGATTTCCTTTTCCAAGCTGCATTCATGTTAATATCAAAATACTCCATACCAGGAATTAGAGGAAATGCACTTACTACCTCAGGAACACTTGTTATTCAAACTTTTGGCAAACTGTGTCCTAGTTCCCCAGGACCCAGCCAGTCTGCCTCTTTTGGGCTGGATTCTTCAGGTGAGCGTTTACTACCAAGAGGAACATAATAGCACCTCAGGATGGCGTGTCAAGGCCACCTGGGTAATTATTCCTCTCAGAGAACCTAATGTGCACCTTCATAAAAGAAGTACTCCATAGAAGAGAAGACAAATCCCGTTCT
>NDGM011145362.1:0-10040 GCA_002564305.1 Octomys mimax | reverse complement strand
AAATAAAATAGAATAAAATAAAATAAAATAAAATAAAATAAAATAAAATAAAATAAAATAAAAAAATAAAATAAGCTGTTGTGTTTCAGGGATGGCACTATGTAGCTTTCGTTTTTAAACTCTAAGAAATACTTCTTTGGGAAGCAGTGTTAGGCCTGAAAAGAGTATTAGACTGTAGAAGGGTCATGTGTCAACTTTAAGATCCTTGAAAGTATTTACTTGCTTCTGGTACAAGAAACCAAAGCAACACGTGGGTTAACGCTTTGTTACTAAAAATGTAATAATTTGCAGCTTAGTGATGTAATTTGTGTTTGGATTCAATTAGCCCTCCAAATGGAGTGTAGCTTGTGACATGTTGATTTCTAATGACTCAGAGACTGATGATATTTTCAGTGCCCAAGTTTTAAATAACTCACTATTGTCTTACTTTGGGGGTCACAAGGGTATAAATTTATTGTAAATAAAGAGGAGAAACAAAACAATCCTGCAGTTTGAGTTGGATATGTGAAAAGCATTATTTAAAGCTCCTTTTTCAGGGTCAGATAAAAGCAATTTTGTGATGAGAAAAAGTATGGTCTATTTTCACATAAAAGAAATGTTAAAACAAGTAGGATTAATAAAAGAAGCCAAGCATCAAAAGCCAACCAAGAAGTGGAACCAATATTAATCTTGATCCAGCCACTTTCCTAGATGTGTAAATTACTGGGTCGAAGTTACAAAGGTATTTTTCTAGTGCTAAGGAATTGAGATGAATTATTTTTGATGTGTGAAAATTTAGAATGAATTTATTATATTTTGGCTTCACACATTCTTTTAAAAAGTACTAAAAATAAACCAGTGAAATTCAGACCTTTAAGATACTTCTAATTACTTCAAAACCTGTTTGTTATCAGTATCATGTCAGATAAAGAATGGTAAAATTGGGCTGGGGAGATAGCTCAGTAGAATAAGTGCTTGCCTGGCAAGTGCAAGGTCCTGAGTTCAATCCCTGATACCGGAAAAAAATGGTAAAATTGGATCAGTCTCATAGCAATGTATGAATTATTTTTCATTCATGCTACCATTATTTTGGAGATTGATGAGTGAGTTTAAAAGCCTAATTTGATCATCTAAAATTGTAACTCAGAAAGAGTGGCACATACATGAAGCATAAAGTTTATAGGGTTTGTTAAATAATGTGGATTTCACTGCAGAGTTTGCATCTTGAGTTTTGCCCTTCCCAAGAATAGTGTGCCAATGGTATTTTCTTTTCAGCACTGGGGATTGAACCCAGGGTGTTCTCCATGCTGGGCAAGTTTTACCTCACTGAGCGTCAACGCTAGCTCCTGACAATGGTGCTTTGATCAACATAAATTGTGTGGAATATTTCTCAGAAAATCCAATATAGCTAAAACATTATTCTTGGCCACCATAGTAGTGCTCTTGACAGAGAAAGTTTAGGGTGTTTTGCTTGTAAGGACCTTGATGATTTTGTGTGTTGTAAACTAACTGCTAGTTAAGCCCAGAATGTTCCCAGAGAGTCGAGTGCAAGGTTCATTATTTATATTACCTCAAATTTTAGTTAATGTTTGTAATTCCTTTGAGTCTTATGCTGCCATTACTTGGTTTTATTCCTCAAATAGGACCAAAGAAAAACGTTATAAAAAGAGAAGTTTTTAAAAAAATCTTACCTCTGGATATGGAAAAAAGTTTCTATATTCTTGTAAATCTTTAGTAATGTTGCTTATTAAAATACCTGTAATTATATAGGAAAGTACCAAATTATTTTTTTTACAGATGAGAATATAAAACTGAAATTTTTGATAACCTCACTCACTTAAATGTCACTTATTTTAGAATGGTGGCTTTAATTTGCACAATAGTTGACAGGCTTGTGGATTATGCTTTGTATTTAACAAGCTTTTTAAAACATTTTCAAAGGAGGAGTTGCAGCAAAATTTAAAGCTAATTTAAAGGTCCTTTTCCTTGTACACATGGTGTATATTATCTACTATAATAAAAGTGTTATTGAATCTGATTTTATATCTGTTAGTTACATGAGGAATGTATGTTGTAAACATGAAATTATAGTGATAATTTCTGTATGGCTCATGGATGATGAAGCTTTTCACATTCAGCTCATTAGTGTGAATCCTGCATGGCATTTTTATCACCAGTAGGCAACAGTAAGCAGTGAGAAGAACTTTCAGAGCTGGAACTCCCTTATGTTTTGAGCAACTGGTTGCATGTGCTGCCTGGGCAGTATGGAAGCTCTGGTTTTGCCATGTAATACTCTCCCCACATATAGCGGTGGCTTCAGGAAGAAGGGAAGAACAGTGCAACATGGGTGTGTACATGAAGCTGCACCCCAGTTAAAAATCTACCTGTCAGAATAATAAAATTGATGCTTCCACTGAGTCCTGAAGCAATGAAGCAGTGTGGTGACCTTCACTGACAATTATGCCTGTCTGCATGGGATGGAAAATTTGGATAAGGCAGCTTACATAGCATAGAAGATAATTTCTGTCAGATGCACAAGAAGCCCTTAGATGGGGAATCCAAGATCAGCTTGGCAATTCCACAGTCATCTGGGAATCCAGTTCCTGGACGCCAGGGTCATCCGTTGGCCCAGCTTAGCTTTGGAACTTCTGCCCTCACATCTGCAGCTGAGTCAGCCACTAACCAAGCTTTCCTGGAAGCCAGGATCTGAACAGCTCCTACTCATATCTCAGTGGGCACTCTTAGCTGAAAAGTAGGCTGGGAAATTAAGTATTTTAGTGGGATATTTTGTTATGCAAAATGAAATTGTGCTTCTTCCAGTAAACAATTGAAGGATGGTTACTGGATGGGCAAGAGCAACTTCTTTGTGTTCTCCCTGGATTTACACATTTTCTTCTCAAATTTTGCAGTATTAGTGGGAACATATGGCAGCAGTTGTGGACAGTTTTTTGGTGAGGTGTCCAATTTGTGCAGTAACATCTAAGTGCTTTCCTTATTTTCACTCATGCATTCTCTGGTTGTGGGGATGTCTCCTTTTAGAGTCACAGGTGACTTTAGCAGTTCCAGGCTTTGTATGCATGTATAATTTCCAGGAAGAAGAGAGCTGCTTCTTCCAAATCTTCCTCTAATGAGGAAGGAACAACTTTCCCAGAATCATGTGCCAGCACTCTCCATCCCAGCTTTCTTATCTCTGCTTTATGAGGACTGATACCCATGTGCATTCCCCAAACCAGTAATAGTGAAACAGAGTGACCATGATTGCATTTGACCTCGGAGACTGGAAGAAGTGTTTCTCTGAGATGGAGCTGTACAAAGTAAAATTAGGACTCTGCCACAAGAAGAGAGGAGACATAGGTGTTGATGAGTCAACCAGTTGTCTGGTGTATGTGTGTACATTTGTGCATACATATGCATGTTATGTGTGTAAATATAAATTATGCCATTTGTTTGGGTTCTTTGCTATTTGTTGTTATGGCTTAAATATAAAGTGATGACCAAGCACTCATGGCTTGAAGGTTTGATTTCTGATGCAGCAATGTTCACTGGAGTGATTGGACCTCAGAACTTCAACTTCATCATGGATTGATCCACTCAAAGAAGACAGGAAGTGATGAAAACAAGAGTTAGGGCCTCAGTGGAGAAAGCAGGTAAGTGAGCGTGACTTTGGTGATATCTGGTCCCTGCTCCCTGTTCTCTGGCTCTCACCATCTCTCTGCTTCCGGGCTACCATGAGGTGTGCAGCTGTCTTCTGTTGCACTCTTCCGCTATGGTATTTCTGTCTTGGAGTTAACCATGAACCAAATCCTCTGAATCTATAAGCTAAAATAAATCTTTCTTCTGAGCTCTTTATGTCAGATGTCACAGCCATGAATCAGTAACATACTCCATTATGCAACAAAGCATATTTAAAATTATGAGTACAACACTATGGATTAGTCTGTTTTCTGTTGCTATAACCAAATGCCTAGAGATGGGTACTTCATAAAGAAAGGAGGATTACTTTGCTCACAGTTTTAGATGATGAAGGGCATGTCATCAGCATCAGCTTGCTTCTGGTGAGGACCTAAGGCAGATAACATCATGATGGCTGGGGTATATATAAGAGGGAAAGGTTACTAAGTGGAACAAGAGCAGGAGAAGCCAGTCCTGTTCTTTAATAATAGCCCCCTTGCAAGAGGTCACCAAGGTCCCACAAGGGGCCCATTATTCTTCTGAGGGCAGTTTTTTTAGAGACTTGAGGACTTCTCACCTGACCCAACCTCTTAAAGTGCCCCTGGCCTTAACACTCCACCTTGGGGACCAAGCTTCCAGCACTGCATCTACAGAGACAGGCTCAGGCTCTATCCAGACTGCAGCAGTGCATGTGGTGAAGGTGACTCCAGTGGGAGTGACAGCACAGGCAATGAAAAGAGGCTCCTCTTCCACCTCAGATGCTAGGTCCCCTCCTTTCAGGAAATCCTTTTCAGAGTTTGTGCATATGCATAAATAGAAGCATCAAAGTAAAACCCATTAATTTATACAATTAACCTGAATTAATTTGTAATCAGAGCTCAATGTTTCCTAGTTATGTATCTAGGAAACATTCAGGTTTATGTATCCTTTTACTTTGCTATTTCTTAATTAATAGATATTTAATTTGTTTTAATTTTTTTAGAAAAAATGATTGATAACAATCTTCAACCTTAGGCATGTCTTTGAGTGTTGGATAAATTCCTCTAAGTAAAACTATTAAATCAAAGGAAATGCATGTTTTACATTTTCATTTATTTCATTCATTAATTTTCATTTTAATTATAGCCATCTTACTTACAAGAGTTGTACTAGATTGGGCTTTCACTAATAGTAAAGGAGAGGGTGTTAACATTCTGAATGATCAGTCAATGGCTTCCATCTTTTATAAATTTTTAATTTTTAATTTTTTAAAGAGAGTAAAAAATAGTATTAAAACAGAAAATTTACAATTCACTTAACAAAGTAATCTAAATTTCACAGTATTTGTTGTAATGCATAGTGTTGTCTTCCAACAAGATATTCATATTACCCAATATATGCATGCAAAATTGGAAGAAGAAAAAATAAAAACACATGTAAGAAATTAAGAAAAGGAAAAGGACAAATATTGAAAAAAGGAGACAAAACAATTTAAGCATTATCTGATCCTTTCCATTGACCAGAAGAAACATCTTAATTAATGGAAAAATACATATTTTTTACTTTTAGCATTATAGAGTAGAATAGTTTGTAACATGCTTTTAATTCTGTAATATTTATTTTTTTTCTCAAGACACTCTTGCTATGTATCTCAGAATAGAATTGAACTCAGCTTGCAGCCCAAGGTAGCCTCCAACGCATGGTGATTCTACTACTTCAGCCTGCTGAGTCTGAGATGACAGGCTCGCTCCGCCATCCTCAGCTTCCTGTTACACATTAACTTCTTTCAACTTGTGTTTCTGAGGTTGTTTATTGATACATGTTATAGATAATCATTTACCTAAAAAATTATACACAGTAAGCCTCTGTCTCTGTCTCTCTCTGTGTCTCTGTCTTTGTCCCTGTCTCTGTGTGTGTGTGTGTGTGTGTGTGCATGTGTGTGTGCACCTAACACATGTCTGCAGGATTTCTATTAAGAAGTGAAGCGAGCAATAGGAATGCTTCTTGCCCATGCTCTCAGTCTGTTTAAAGACAAACAAACAAACAAACACCTTCTCAGCACCACAGTATTGAAATAATCCTAATCCAGATCAACAGCACCCACCCCACAAGATTGTATGCAAGGTTCAGTGGGACATTTCTGAATGGCTCAGTGCAAGGACTGTTGAATGATGTTTTATGATACATTATGGTGACGGTGGTAGTAAATTTAAGAGTGCAAATAGTTGCTCCAGAAATTACTTCTCCCTTCACTTCTATCTGTGTAACAAAGTCAATGTTTTCATCTGTAAAATGGAGAAAGAGAATCCACTGTGTTGTTCCATTATTATCCTTGTTCTCATTAAATTACATGCTACTTTCCCTGGCATCACCATCATCACCATTACCAGCACCCATGTCCCACCACCTGTCTTGTTCTCCTCTGTATCTTTAGTTCTTTGAATGAATAAAGCAGAGACGGAAAGATGAGTAGACCTGTTCTTGCTATAACTCTATGTCCTTGTTCAGGCTTTGTAAGTACGTGTTGTCAGTGGTTATATATCATTGCTTCACACTTGTGTGAAATTTATTGTTCTTCTGTGAGTATTCCAAAACTTGATGAGATTAAAAAAGTAATTAAAGTTGCTCATTTTATCATATTTGAAATTCCTATCATAAAATTTTACCTGGAAAATGTCTTTGGTATTTAAGTATGAGAACACAATATAAATACAAGTGGACTCTTGACTTAGGAACTCAAGTGAATTTGTGAGGGTTGGTTGTAACTCAACTTAGCTGTAAATCAAGACTATTTTCCCCATATGTAATAATGGAGATACCCATAATGTGTTCTGAACTTCCCCAAACATCCATAACTACCATTTTCATAATAAAAAATGGTTGAATAATATATATATATATATATATATATATATATATAATTTACCAGAAATACTAATAATTTTCCTAGTATAGTCACCAAAAAGTTACAAAATAAGCCTAGTTTACCAGAAAGAACAATTTAATACTGTACTAATCATTCAAGTTAACATCTCTTGTATTCAGGAAGGGAGAATGAAAGGAAAGGAAGGGGCTGGGGAGAAAACTCATTAGAATAGGCGCTTGCCTGGCAAGTGCAAGGTCCTCAGTTCAGACCCTGATACTGAAAATAAATAAAATAAAATAAAATAATATAGTATTACTTAGGGGCTGGCCAAATAGCTCAGCATATTAAAGCACCTGCAAGCAGGTTCAGGGACCTGAGGTTTGATCCCTGAGCCTGCCATGCCAGCCCCACTCCTGGGGCACGTTGATTGAGACTGGGGATGGTGGCACATGCCTGTAATCCCAGCATTTAGGAGGCTGTAAACAGAAAAATCACTATGAGTCTGATCTAGTAGTGAGACCCTGAAAACCCTGTAGACCCTTCCCTAAAAATACAAAAAATCCCAAACAAACAAAAAACAGAAAGGAAAGGAGGTCATTGCTTGGAAGGAGAGTCCCCCTCAATAATAACATCGTAATCTGTATTTCTGGTGTCCTTTCTCCTCTAGGAAGTGTCCATATCTCACTAGGACCTACCCATGGCTCACTACATCTCAACCTTCTCAGAACTAAAAACTGGTCTAAGGTTATCTGTTTCTGTATTTTCATTAATGCCTTTCTTTTCTATTGTGATTGCTTTACCTTCTCTTCCTTTCTTGGCTTCTTTTATAGCTTTTTTAAGGGGGCATTTTGATAACAGTAATCACAGTAATCATATAAAACACTAGTGAAAATCATGAAATCATATCCACAGAGACATACATCTGGGTTCAGACTATTGCTTAAGTATGCTCACATATGCTTTTGTGGCATCACAAATCTTTGTTTACAACTGCACAAGTGGCCAGTGTTTGTGTTGTAACTCAAGTCTTTGGTTATTGAAGATGCTGTGGAGAAAACACAAAGGAACCCTTCTGCACTGTTGGTGGGAGTGTAGACGGTACAACCACTATGGAAATCAGTGTGGAGATTCCTTGAAAATCTAGAATTGGAGATCCGTTCAAGCCAGCTACTCCCTTCCTGGGTATTTTTCCACAATAACTGAAAACCTCATACCATAGCTATATATGTGTACCCGTGTTTATAGCAGCACAATTTGTCATAACTAAATCCTGGAAACAATCCAGATGCCCATCAACTGAAGAATGGATAAGGAAGATTTGGTATTTTTACACAGTAGAGTATTATTCAGGTGTAAAACAGAATAAATTTGAGTCTTTTGTTATAAATGGATGCAACTAGGCAACATACTCTTCAGTGAAATAAATCAGACCTGCATGTGCAAACATCATATTGTCTCATTAGCATGAGAACCTGAAAGAGAAAAATGGAATCTGAAGGGCACAATAGCCACAGGTAAATGGAATGGAAATGGACTTATTCAAATGGAAAGAGTTACTGAGTTGAGGAGAAGTACAGGAGAGAGAATGGGAGAAAAAGATTTATCGGTGTCCGTAAGCAGGAAGCTTTGGACAACTGTATTGTGCATTTCTGCTGGTAAATAGAAAGAAACAGTTAATACTTTAATTTGTTTCGTCTCCTTTTTCCAATTGTACTTTTTCTATTAATTTCTTATACATTTCTTTCTTCTTCCAGTTTTACATGCATACACCTGGTAATAAAATAACTGGTTGGAAGACAACACTGCATTACAACAAATACTGTGAAATTTATATTATTTTGTTAAGTGAAAATCTTTATCACTTGTAATTTTTTCTGTTTCAGTGTTAATTTGTACTCTCTTTAAAAAAATCAAATTTTTTGTTATAAATTAAACCTTACATTCCAGTTGGTTATAACCCAAATTGTTCTTATGTCAGGCTGCCCATAACTCAAGAGTCCACTGCACTCATGAGTCTTCAATGATTAATCTTAGTATAAACAGTCCATGCAAATTGTTACTCCTTTAGTGTAGCAAGAAATCGGCCTCTGTACGAAGGAGACATCACCCAGCTAGGTCACAGAGTGCAGCCCTGCTCTGGATTTCCTCGTTAGCACTCACCAGTTCTCCTGCTCCTCAGGGAAGCTGTCTGAGGGAAGTGTTTCTGCTTAGCCAGATGACAAGAGTACACACTCATTTTTCTTCTTGTTTCTAGTTTTTTTCCTATGGAAGCAACTTTTTCCTTTGCAAAATTTATATATATATTTTCTTGTTTCTCTTAAACATATGCTGTTTGGAGGATTACTTTTCTGTTTTAGGGGAGGGGTGATTTTTGGTCTCATTAGGACAAGACCTTATGTGGAACTGTTATGCTATAGTGTATATTTTCCTGCTGGTGTCCACCTATGCTGGTTTCTCTTAACTGGGTGTCTCCTCCCAGCTTCATTTTGCCTGTGTTGCTATTTTTTGATAAAGTGATTTCTAGAGAGCATCATATTCATCCTGCTAGAAAGCATTAGCCTAGCAATTTATATATTTTTGGTGCCATGCTGTTTTCTTATGACCATTTCTTCCAGCTATCATTCATGTTCCCAAAGCAATACTGCCTTTGAAAGATCTAGGTGTTTAGATATGGCTTAAAAAGTTCAGGAAACAGGAGATGTTGGTTTCTCTTCTAGATTTGTGGGCACTTACATGTGAAACATTTCCTGGGTTTTAGGTATTACGGTAGTGGAGCAAAAAGCCTAGGTTAACATTTTATTTTGCATCATTGTTATGAAGGTATATATCTCAAAAAAAGAAATATTAGACTTGGTGTGGTGGCATATGCCTATAATCACAGCACTTAGGAGGCTGAAAAACAGGATCACTATGAGTCGGATCTGTGCAATGAAACCTTGTACTAAATACATAAAAAAAACCAGAAATATAATTTGTGTGTAAATAGAATCATCTGTAGAGCATTTGATTCACTTATTGAACACAGACATTATAATTATAATTTTCCATATAAATTTATATGGATGTTATTACAAAATAAGCCCATCATCTTATTATGGTGTAAAGTGTATTTTTCCTTGTCAACATACTACTATCACTGTACTGTTATCAGTAATATTTGCCTTATTGTACTGTCAGTTCTATGAGAGAAGTAGCAGCAGGTTACTCAAACTTATGCTCAAAAAAGGAATTGAATTAATTTGTGATGGACTGTAGATATAGCTCAGTGGCATAAGCATATGCCTGGCAATCACAAGGTCCTGAGTTCGATTCCCAGTACAAAAGAAAAAAAAAGATAAGTTAGTTTGTGATGGGCACTGGTAGAAAAAAATGCATTTCCACTTTCACTTTCTAGGTATAAGGCTAATCAGTCTTTGTATCATCAATTACATGTTGTAGGTTTATCTTTTTTTTTTTCATAAAACAAACTTTGGCCAGAGAATTTTTTTTTTTTGGTAGAACCAGGGATTGAACTCAGGCCCTTGTGCTTGCCAGGGAAGCACTT
>NDGM011145348.1:651-10967 GCA_002564305.1 Octomys mimax | reverse complement strand
GAACCTGGGATTGAACCAGGCCCTTTCGCTTGCCAGGCAAATGCTTATTCTGCTCAGCTATCTCCCTAGTCCCTTCATAAACCTTCTTAGGCTCTTGTTTACTTTTCTACAAAATAAAAAAAATTGTATTTATAGTTTTACCTAACATAGAATAGAACTTTGTCTTATAAATTAGTTTATCAAATATTTGTGAAATTCCTATAAAGATTGCTTGATAGCAAGTGCAAATACTCAATAATTTCCCCAATCTTGCACAACTATATCTGTAATCTGAGCAACAGATGTGATGACAAAAATAGATAATACAATAACCATTGTTCATTAACTATTCCTGTTTTGAAAATTTGTAATATATGCATTCTTGTATGTTACCCTATTTCTGTCTTTTTTTCTATTTCTTTTTGCTTCTGTTTTTACTCTTCAAAAGAAAATAAAATTTTATACAAAATAAATTATATAAAAAGAAAGATGACAAACAGCACCAGTTTGCCTAGAATTTTCATGTTTTCCTCAAAAAACTGTCTCACATTAGAGGAAACCTCAGTCTCAGCCAACTAGGATGTTATCTGGTCAACCTACTACAATGAACATGATGAGTAAAAAGATCAATGCAACACTGAATTTAATGTAGCTCTGATATCATTTTTAAAGTTGCTATATATTCAATCTTATACATATTAATATTTTTCATCTTATTCCATCACAATACTATTTTATAAGAGTAAACATCTACAGAGTGGCTGAAAATCAATCACCGACCCATCTTATGACTTGGACTTTTAAATCATTTTTAGCTTTTCTTCTATAAACAACAAAAGAAGTGGATGTCTCTGATTAAACTTTGATGTTTGTAGTAATTTGTTTCAAATAGAGCTACAGGGTTTGAATTGCAGCAATAAAGCATATACATTTTTGTGCTCTCCTGTACATATACATGCTATGAAGTTCCTCTCCAAAGAGAGTTTACAATTTATATTTTCATCTCAAGTATATTTCAAAGATGATAGGATTCTATTTTTCTCACACAAAAGCTTTATTCATCAGGAGTATTTCTCATACATTGGTCAGAAAATATTCTCCCAGGTATCCTGAAAAAGATTCTAAAGCACACGAAAAGAAAATATACCCACATTGGCATAGAAGAGTTTCAGTTAAATGTAACAATCTTGTTGAATTTGTATTGGGGCCAATAATGTCTTCATTTCCTCAGGGCTCTGAAAAATGCATTTATGTTACCTGAGATGCTTATCATGCAGCCTTTTACATAAAAATTCTTATAGAAAAATTAATGATAACATTTAGACTTGAAAACACTTGAATTTACTTACATTAGAAAAATAAGTCCGGGAGAAGAGTAGCTTGTTTCCATAGTACAGGAAATTAGATCAATCAAGATCATCACATAAATTTCACAGATGAATTCAGTTTTAAAAACAATTCAGATATTAGATTTTTCAAAGTGAGTTTAAATTTTGGCTTACAGTTATTCTATCTTATCAATTGACAGGATGAAGATTCTGATATAACTTCCATTTCTCTAGAAAGAGAAAAATCCTCATTTAATAAAAGGCTTAATTAACTGACTTGAGCAAATATAGATACCATCATTTGACTCAAAGTTTCTAGTAACTTAGAAAAAATTAAGGTTTTTTTGTTTAATGGTGATGTGACATAGAATAGTTTAAATAAATTATAGATTCAGTAATTTCCTATACTTATGTTTTATGGCCTGATAAACAATAATAATATGCTGGGTAGTTTAATATTTTATAAATTAAACATTAAAATAAATTTGGGATTGAAGGACTAAAATAAGCTTTTTAGTAATTAGAAAATCAGCCCTTCTTAAAGCATTTGCTTTGGCTTAATTATGCTATATTACTCTTTATTATTATATAGACATTACAACTGTTCTTACATTCAGCATAGACTTTAAATTGACTCATTATTATAATATGAGCCAAGCACAAAAGCTATATGTCTGTTCTTCTCCTCTTGTTGCTGGAACAAATACCCAACACCCAAATTGAGGGAAGGAAGGAAAACGCATAGTTACTGGAGGTCCATACGGGCTCCAAGGCAGCATAGCACAGGGCAGAGAGCAGCCATTCATGGTGGCAGCAAAGAGCAAGAGAGCAAAATGGAGGAGTTGCAGCAACAATGGCAACAGAGGGGAAGTCAGTCTTCTGTGTCTCTTATGTTGCATTCAGGCTGTCAACGCCAAGGCTAGCTGTAGCACTCACACCCGTAATCCCAGCAGTACTCAGACCCAAAATCCCAGTGGAGAATGAGTTAGTCTCAAACTGTAGAAGTCCCAGCCCTACGACTGCATGAGGTTTTGGGGGGACAACTAGACACAAGCCATAACATTCAGCTCCTGGACCCGCAAAGACTCATGCACATCCCTTTATGCAAAAGACATTTTAGTCCATTTCTAAGAGTTGCCAAAGTCCCTACATTTTCATCACTGCCGAAAAGTGCAAGTCCCAAGTTTCCTCCAAGATCTAAGGTTAACTCTTAGCTGTGAGCCACTGTACAAAAAATAAAAGCTAAACACTTCCAATATTCAGTGGCATAAAACAAACATTACCATTCCAAAAGGTACACATAACAGCATTGGGACCAACACAAATCCAAAATCCAGCAGGGTAAAAAACATTAAATCCTGTAGGTCCTTGTAGAACATCCACAGCAATCTATGACAAACTGTGAGCTTCATGTGGCTCTGCCCCTGTGGCAGGGCTGGTGGTTGTAGCTCCTACGGCTTCTCTCTCAGTCCAGCTTTGCTCCCTCCTTGTAGTTTCCCTAGATGATCCAGATTCCTGGCTCTTCCAGACTTCTAGGGTTTCCATGGAAGAGGCTTCTCACTCACAGCTTTATACACTGCCCTTTCAGAGACACACTGCCTGGCCTCCCAAGCCTTCATCTGAAATCGAGGGGGAAGCCTTCTTACCCTCAGATCTGTTGCATTCTCAATGCACCTAAAACCAAGGCCATGTGGACAATGCCAGTGTCTGCTGCCAGATGGAGCAGTGGCCAGACTTCTTTCTCTCCTGGCTGTAGGGCTCAAGTGCCTGGATTGATGAACACTCTGGCCCTGATTCTGAGGAACAAATTCTCCATGCTGGTGCCATTTTTGAACTTGGTATGACCACTGCCACCATTCTGGAACATGGGGCTCTGTGCCTTTTTCCTCAAGGCAAAGCCACTCTCCCTTGCAATTCTGAGGCTGCAAAGGGTGGAGACCTGCTTCCTCTTGTGAAGCCCTCAGACAATCTTTTTGATTCTCTTGTTCCTTCCCAGTAATGGAGATCCTCTCAGCTCTATCTTTGAAATCCACAGCTTGATTGAAGCTTCCTTTCTGGGCAAACTCACAATATTTTAAACCATCATGATGGGCTCTTTGCTTTTGAATCTCAATATAAATCTGGCTAAAAGCCCCCAGTAACAGCCTTTCTACTGCCCCAATATTTGGCTGCTTTGAAATATCTTTTGAAAGATTAATCAGTCAACCATGCTTAATCTCAGTCTCAGACAAAGTCTCTGGACACGAGCAAAATTCAGACAGACTTCAGGCCAAGCCATAGCACAAATCATCTGGAATCCAACAACCAGTGCAGTCCTTTATCCCAGCAGAAACTTCCTCAGCCTGGTCTTTACAGGCAGGCTTTCTATCAGCATTCTGGTCTTCTGAGCTCTGACCAGAATCTCCCCTATGGAAGAGCTGAAGGCGTTCCAGCTCTTCACAAGTACACAACTTCTCCAAACCTTTCCTCTCGCTTCCCATAATCCAGTCCCAAAAACTCATAATCAACATGGTCAGGTTTAGCCACAGCAATAGCCCCTCTTCTCTGTTACCAAATTCTGTCTCAGTTACTCTTCTCTCATTGCTGGGACAAATACTTGATACCCAAATTGATGGAAGGAGAGGTTTATTTAGCTCATAATTACTGGAGGTTTCAGTTCATACTCAGCTGGTTCTAAGGCACAGTGGCACAGGGCAGAGAACATCCATTCATGGTGGCAGCAAAGAGCAAGTGAGAAAAATGAAGGAGTACCAGCAACAATGGCAACAGAGAGGAGGTCTGTCTCTCTGTCTCTCTGTTTCTCTTATGTTACATTCAGGCTATCCACTCCAAGACTGGCTGTAGCACTCACACCCATAATCCCAGCAGTACGTGGACCTAAAATCCCAGTGGATGATGAGTTAGTCTCAAACTATAGAAGTCTCAGCTCTTTGACTGCATGAGGCTTGGGGGGACAACTAGACACAAACCATAAAACTATGTTTAAAAATAATAATTTTACGTATAAGCATACAAAAGTACTAATTTTCATTCTTTTACATAGTGCAGCCCCAGCAAGCCTCATTCAATATATACTCTCCATTTCATTAATGATCAATAGTAAAAACATGGTAAGTGAAGGAGAACCATGGATTGTAATAGACCACAAGAAATAGATTGATTCGTGTGTAAGGTGAGTTATTTAAGCCACAAATTTAGTGTACTGCCTTCTAGAACCCTATAGGAATAAATAAGATGTTAAATGTTCTAAAAATGAGCATTCCTTTGTTAAAATCCCATGAAGAGCCTGCCAAATAGCTCAGTGGATTACAATGTCTGCAAGCAGGTGCAGGGGCCAGGGGTTCTATCTCCCACCTGCAGTGCCAGCCCGGCCCCTGGGGCATGCTGAGACAGCAAATGAGACTGGGCATGGTGGCGCTCACCTGTAATCCCAGCACTTGGGAGGCTGTAAACAGGAGAATCATTATGAGTCCAATCTAGTAGTGAGACCCTGAACCCTGTAGACCCTTCCCTAAAATACAGAAAAAAATCCATGAAAATAGCACCACTTGATTTTAATTTAACTGGTACGGAGCTATACCGAATGTTCATTTGGGATTCATAGCATATTCATTCTTCATTACTGTGGTTACACAGTTACTGGAACCATTTTTTGTGAGCATAACTTCCATTCATTTATGATATTACTACAGCACTCCTTTTCTCATTTCTTCTCACTACTTTCAACAGTATACTTCCTCTTCAATCCAGTAAGGTATAATTAGTCTGGACATACTAAGAGTGGTGCCAAGAGAGGGAAAGTAGTGAAAAAATGTTTCTCTAAAAATTAAATATAAAGCATCTCCTCAGAGCACTTAGGCTATGTGCTTCAGGAATCTCCAAGAAGGTAATTAAATATGTGGTGTTTCTAAGACATTATTTAGTCACACATGCTTTTTGTGCTTCTAGCCTCAATTAACATCTTCTGCAACTAGTGAACCAAGGAAATGCAACACGTAGAGGTCCCACAGGACCTTATAGGTATAAATCTGAAAATCTATGAAAGCTAAAGGTTTTGATATTAAGTCTTTGCCAAGCAAACCAGAATATGTACAAGTTTTTTTTCACAATTATACTTAATGTGCCTATTAATAGCATTGCTACAGAAATACAAATAAGCTTTAGTGTAAAATGTGGTATATACATAATGCTGCCTTTCTGAAATTTTAAATATTCAGATTTAGGCTTATCACATCCCAGGGAGTGCTGCTGAAGGCCTCTGGACCTATGTTATAGGAGTGACCTCCATTGTTTAGTAAGGAGACAAGCCTACCTTTAGGTCTGTGACTATACTCTCAAATGTGACTACAACTCTACCCAAACAACAAATGTATCCACCTGTTGGGGTGGGGTGTACTACAGTGTTTTACTTGGACAATGGAAGCAACTAGGAGAGACCTGCCTCACGTCCCTGTCCCGGGTACCACCTGCATCTGCCTCTGTAGCTGTGCACCGGTTTGATTTCTTTAGCAGACCTTGAATTGCTCTTGTATACACAAGGCCGCAGTACATTTGTCCATACCCAGTGCCCACTGGTCTTCCCCTGAGCATGCGCACTCACAGTGTCTACACTTTATTCCACACAGATTCCAGTAGACTAACAAGCTTTCTGCCTCCACCCCAGGGCTCTCAGCCAGCTCCAGACCAACGACTCCTCTAGTGATGCGCCCCATCCTTTCCCCCTTAGAGCAGAGCCCAGAGGGAGATACTTAAACCCACATTCTCCACTCTCATTCTTTGCTTCTCAGTCCTCTGCAGTCCACTCCTGCTGCCCTGAGCAAAGACCCTAATTTCTCTAAATGCATTATATCAGAACTTGATCTAGCTTGTTCACTACTTTTTAAACTTCAGTTCCAGTTTTAGGCTTTTATTTTGTCTTCTGCAAAACTCTGCCTCCTGTATCTCTTCAAAGCTTTTAGATGCTTTGAGGACCCAACGTGTAGCGCTCTCACAACTGTGCAGATCAGTCTTACCAGGCACGTGGGACGCGCATGTAAATGTGCTTGACTTTCTACCGCAGCATGCACGGAGCAGTAGCCTTGCTGGGGTGTCCAATGAGAATTCATGCTTGAAGTTTCCAAACCAGCGTGGTTGATTTCCCTTACAAGCTTGTTTTCTGATACTTCTTAAAATTGTAAACATTTCAGTAAACAATACGGTAATTTATCAGAATTCTGAGTCTATAACTTGGGAGTCATTCTTAAAGGGTAACGTAGTTTATACTGTCATTCATGCACTCAGTAAACGTTCCTGCCACTGCTTCCAATCAAAGGTCAGATGCTGTCATTTTTCACCACATCTCCTATGACTGTTCATGGTAATGTCTCTGAGATTGCCATCTCTGGTCTCTTGTTTTTCATTACTGTAGCAGCAACATACCTGATATTTAAAACAAAATAAATTAGTTTGTGCTTCTTTTCTTAAAAACCCCAAACATTCATCTCATTCAAATTAAAAAAAAAAACCTTATAACTAAAATAATTGAAAGCAGACATGCATACAAGTATTTGCACCTGCATCTCTATGGAAACATTATTCAACATAAGCAAAGTGAACAGCAACCCATAATACCCGTCCACTGTGAGTGAAAAATGTGTTATGGTATGTACTTGTAATGGATTATTATTCAGCCATTAAAAGGAATGCAGTATTGATCTATTCCACGACATGATGAATCTTCAAAATACAAAGTGAAAGAAGCAGGTTTACACTGCATATTCCATTGTTTTAATATAAAATATGCAGAAGAGAGAAATATATAGATACAGAAAACATGATCCCTTTCTTAAACTTTATGAGCTGCTACTCTCCATTGATAGCCCTTTCCAGTAACGCTGATTTTATTGCTTCTTCCTAGTCTGTTACCATTTGTCCTAGCTACTTCCTTCTCATTGCTGGGACAAAATACCCAACACCCAAAGTTAAGGAAGGAAAAGTCTATTTAGCTCACAGTTAGTGGAGGTTTCAGTCCATACTCAGCTGGCTCCAGGGCAGAGCTGCACGTGGCAGAGGGCAGCAGTTCATGGAGGTAGAAAACAGCAAAGTGCAGAGGGAGGGGCCACGGCTGCTGTGGCTGGCAAGGCTCTCTCCCTTCCTTACACTGTATGCAGGCTGTCTGCCCCAGGCCGGCTGTAGCACTCACACCCATAACCCCAGCACTGGATCATGAATTAATCACATACTCTAGAAGCCACCCCAAGGACTGCATGTGGCTTTGGGATGACAACTGGATGCAGAGCATAACACCATTCATTCACTCAGCTTACTTGTGATTTTTGTTTTGTATTTTTATGTACTTTATTATTTCTCATTATTTTCATTGAATTATGAAGCTATAAGTTCAAACATATTAATCAGATATATGTAATATTTTCAAGCATGTGTATGTTGTGTAACCAGGTTCAACACATGTCTGTTGCCTTAAATATTTGTCACTTGGTTATGGAAAAAGCAAGTAAAAATCTTTCCCCTAGTTTTGAAACATCCTGCGATAGCACTGCTCACTGTAATCTAGCTACAGCTTACTGTCCATTAATCAATATTTCTTTAGGCCCCCATGCAAACACATACTTCACAGCCTCTTGCGCCCAACATTCTATTCTCAAATACTAAGAGTTTAGCATTTTTAGATTCCATGTAAGATCACATGGTTCTCATCTTTCTGCCTCATTTCAATTAATTTAATGGTTTCCAGTTTCATTTATGCTATCAACAACTGACAGAGGTCACTCTTTTTGATAGTGGAACAGAATAGAATTCCACATATGCACTACACTTTCTCTATTTCTTTAATCACTTGATGAATATGTGAGTCATTCCCATTTCTTAGCTATGGTGGATAGGGATGCAATTAACATGGAAGTGGAGGTGTGATTTTAGAATACTTATTTTATTTACTTAAGAAATAACTCAAAAATGGGATTACTATATCATATAGTAGATGTATTTTTAAATATTTTGATAAATATCTACAACAATTTACCAAGCATCTGCATTGATTTACATTTTGGTAACAATGTATGCGGCTTCCCCTAACTCTACACTGTCAAAAGCTTGTCACATTTTTTTTTTCTTTTAGATACTAGCTATTTGTAGAGAATAAATAAAGGGATGAGCTCTCATTTTAGTTTTCATTTGCATTTTCCCAGTACCAGTGGTATTGAACATCTTTTAATACTGTTTTCTTTTCTAAATGAACAAAAAAGAAACTACAGTAAAAGTAGAAAATAAGTTTTAAATGTGTATGGTGAGACTTTAATCTGTTTCTAATGAACTTGGACCCCCCCCCCCTTTTTTTTTTTTTTTTGTACTGGGGATAGAACTCCTAACCTTAAATTTGCCAGGCAGGAGTTTAAGTCACTGAGCTATTCCCCAGCCTTGAACATAATTGTCTAAGTAATTTAAATTCTGCAGCTAAAAGACATGGAGTGACCAAATGAAGAAATGAACAAGTCTAAACTCAATGCTTCTTGCAGGAAAATAACTTCAGCTCCAAGGGCAGACTAAGAATGGAATAAATGTTTCATGCAAATGGAATCCAAAAGCATCAGGAGCAGCCATACTTATATCAGATGAAAAGACTTTAAATAAAAGCAGTAAGGGGCCAGGAAGATAGCTCTGTGGTCTAAGTGCCTGCTTGGCAAGCACAAGGATCCTGATTTGATTCCCGGTGGCGCACGCCATGTCAGCCCAGAACCCCAGGAGCACCAAGATGGGCACCGAAACTGGCATGGTGCTGCACTCCTGTAATCCCAGACTGGGATGGTTGAGACAGGAGTATCATTAAGAGTCTGAACTGCATAGTGAGACCCTGTACCAAATAAATAAATAAATAAATATGAGAGAAGTAATATTTTTATAAATGATGGGGTAGCCAATTTAACCAGAGTAAAAAGAATAGATACTCTTCTAAGCCACATATGGAACATTTTCCAAAATAGATCATATGGTAAACCACAAAAAAGTCTCAACATTTTTTTAAAATTAAAGACATATCAATTATCTTTTCTGACCACAATACCGTGAATCTAAAATTTATTGAGAAAAAATTCTATAAACTTTCAAATGCATGGCATGTTTACAAATTATACTTGAATAATCAACACATCAAAGAACAAAACAAGAAAGAAATGAAAAATATTTTCCAAACAAACACAAATGGGGATGCACTATACCAAAACCTTGGTGATGCAGTGAAAATATTATTTAGCGGTAAAATCAGAGCAATCAACACTTAACTTTAAAAAACTAACCATTTCAAAACACGTGTCACTGCCTCACAAGAAACTAGGAAAACAATAACAAACCAAACCCAAAACTAATAAAAAGAAAAATCATACATATCAGAGCAAAAATAAACAGTACAAAACATACAAAAAAGATTATGCAAAGAGATGTTTCAAACATTAAAATACATAAACCCTTAGCTAAATAACTAATATAAATAAAGAAGCCTTGAAAAACCAAATCCAGAGGCAAAAAAGGGGGACATGGCACCTGATGTCACAGAAATGCAATTATTAGAAATGAGTATGAATAATTCCAAGAAAATTGACAATGTCAAAGAAACAAACACAGTTCTGGTTATGTGCCCCTTACTAGAACTGATTGTGAGGAAGTGGAAAAGCTAAACAGACCACTAACAAGAAACTCAGGAATTATTAGGTAAATGTTAACAAAAGAAAGACAATAAAATTGGATATATTTACTATATGTGCAAAAATTAAAACTGCGAAAGGGGTAGAATGACAGTAAGTAAATATGAGAAGAACTGACAAACTAGAACTATTTCAACCTCAAGAAAATATAAAGACTTAAAAATAAAGAAAAATACAGTTAATATCCACATAAGTAGTAAGTGGGGAGTCAGAGGAAATCATTTAAAGTTTAATTAATAGCCTAGATAGAGAAAACACAGGCAAAGAGCATCATAAAAGACTCTTACAAAGGGCTTATAGCTAATCTCTCTAA
>NDGM011145337.1:0-13123 GCA_002564305.1 Octomys mimax | reverse complement strand
AAAACAATAGAAACAGAAAACAGATTAGTGGCTGGCTGCCAGGGGAGGGGGAGGGAAGGGAGAAATGATATAAAGGAGCATAAGGGGACATGCCAGGGTCATGGAAATGTTTTACACTCGATTACGGTGATAGGTACATGATTGGACACACTTGTCAAAATTTATAGAACTGCATACCTGAAGAAGGTAAATCAATCAACAATTATTATTACCTAGGAGAGGAAGAAATTGAGTAGAGAAAATGACTGAGGGATACCTTTTTGTTCTACTTAAACACATCTGTACTCTTCAGACTTTTTTTTTTTCAGTATTGGGGATCAAACCAAGGTCTCATTCATGCCCGGCAAAGTGCTCTACCACTGAGCTACACCCCCCATCCTGTCTGAACTCCTGTAGTGAACACATAGTTTATGTGGTATTTTCAATAAATCTTAAATAATAATACAATAACAACAACAATGTTATCTATCTTTTAAATTTTTTAATTTAATTTTATTTTAAAATTTTTTTTATTTTAAAGAAAATAAAAATAATTGATAAGACATTAAAAACAATACACAATTTAAAAAAAACAATGATAGGTATTCAACAATGGTTGTTATATTGTACATAAAGGGATGTTAGATTCAAATGAAAATATGAGAAAGCATAAAACACTGTATATGAACTCTTTCTAGATGGAAGGATAGATAGATCAATAGATAGGTAGATAGATAGATAGATAGATAGTCAGACAAATCACCTTCCTCTCACCACTCAACTCCCATATCCTCTTCACTCCCGAACTCCTACCCTTCAGGCAATTCCCACATTCCAAAGTGACTGAGCAGCCAAGAGACCTCTACTGAGAGTGACAGCCAAGACCTACCTCGGTGACAAAGAGTGTGCGAGGGTCGATGATATCCAGGAAGTGCCTGAAGCGCCCATAAAAGGATGTCTGGAAAAAGAGGTAGGAAAAGGGGAGATCAGCCATTGTACACTGTCCTCCAGACACTGGGCACCTCCCTCCTGTCAACCTTATGGGAAGAACCCAGTCCCCAGGACACCTGGATGATGGATGGGTGCCAGTGAGGCCTCATTGCTCAGGGACCTAGGAACAGCTTTCCCAGGGCTGAGCACTTCCTAAAGTCAACTGAAAGAGACTGCTAAGATACTTAGTATGCGTCCTTATGTCTCTCTCAGGTGCTTCTCACTTTGCTCCTTCTCTTCCTTTGTCCTGAGACCTCTTTGAGCTCTTCAGAAGCCCCCACACATCACTGGGCAGGCAGGCACAGATTGCTGAGGGGTCTGGGGCACAGGACGAAAGGTCACCCCCCCCCACCTCCCTTGCCCCAGAGCAGGGTCCCTGGAAAAGGAGGGCTTTGTGCTAAGCGGGCCATAGGCTTTGGAGCACAATGAAAAGAAACCAAGCAACGCTGCTGCTGGGCCTTCTGCCAGGGGACAAAGCCAACTGGGCAAAGCCAGGCTCAAGGCAAAGAGAGTGCCAGCCTTGGGGGTGAAAGAGGAGGCTGCAAACGGTGAAGGGCTCTTGCCTCACTAGACTCCGGGCTCTGCCCCAAATTCCTCCCAGAGCCCCATAGCTCTCCAAGCACCATCCCCTGACAGTGGAGAAAACAGAAGTCTCCACACACTCTCCCCTTGCTTAATGGGGCAGCAGACCCTGCAGTCAAGTTCTGTCCTTGCCCTTCCCACTAAAGATCCAGCAATAGGCCGGGGTTACCTCAGAGTTACCCCACACACAAGGCCTCTTCCACTTCTTTTTCTATCACTCTGGGAGGGCTGCCTAGCCCCTACTTCTGCTCTCCTCCAAGGGGACAGCTACAGATAAAGCCTCAGGACCATTCTTAACTAAAACAATTGCTTTTTCAACCTCATATTGCTCAAATGGGCTGAATTTCAGGACCTAAGCCATCCACTACATGATTAAGTCATATACATACATGATACATTCCTGTCTCGGCAAATTTTCATCTCTAAGAATTTAGTCAAAGGAAACAATCAGAATATTCAGAGATGTAGTCAGAGGCATATTTTGGAAAGTTCACTGCTTTACCCTTTACAAAAGTGCATAGTTAAATGATGGTCCATTCATGTTTTTTGAATACGATATAGTCATTTAAAATCACATTTTTTTCAGACAATAGTTATGACATGGAAAAAGGCTTACTTTTATAAGATGCACATAATATAATTCCAACTTAATAAGCAAAGAGATAAATAATGAATACTAAGTGAAGAGCAAAAAGACTACACGACATCCAGATCCCGGACCACTCAGTCCCAAGGTCCTCAAGGAAATTGCTGATTCAGTGGCTGGGGCAGGGATGGTACAAGATGAAACTGTTTTTTGTTTTTACTTTGTTTTTGTGCCAGAATGTAATGAAGAACCACCTTTGCCTCCAAAGTGACAAAGAGTGTGTGAGGGTCAATGGGGAGCCACTGAGGGACAGATGGATGCTATGCACCTTGAGATACCATCTCTAACAAGGCCACAGCAGACCCATATAACGTTCCAGAGTGGCTAAATCTAATCACAAGGAAACATCAGACAAACACAATAAAATAACTGGCCTTGCTTACCAAATATGTCTGTGTCATAAAGACAGAGACACTGGGAAACTGGTCCACAGTAAAGGACATTAAAGAGACAGCTAACTGTGATTCAAGATTGGATCCTGGATTAGAGGAGAAAATTCCTCTCAGTGCATTATTGAGACAAGTGACGAAATTGACACATAGATCAAGAATCAATAAAAGTCTTCATAAATGTTAAATTTCCTGAACTTAATCACTTTTCCATGATTACAAAAAGAACATCCTTGTTCACAGGAAACCTTTACTGAAGTAGTGATGGATACCTGGATATAACGGCTCTCACACATCTGGGGAAAAAGAACATGTAAATACACAAAGCAGCCATCAAATTGGAAAATGTAGGTACCATTATTCTATGCCTCCACAGAGGGAGGATGTCTTTAATGATATCACATATCTTAGCTATGTTTCCAGACTTTCTGATCATAGGTAAAGAGGACAAAAAGGACACGTGACAAATTATTAAAAACTGGTGGATCTAGGCAAGAGGCATATGGAAGTTTTCCTTATGCCTGCAAGGCAACATTTCTATAAGACTGAAGGTATTTCAAAATAAATAAGCCACAGTTTTCAAAATGCTAGATAAAAATACATTTAAATGTTAATAGAGATTGCCTCTGGGTAACAGGATTATGGGTGATTTTACTCCTATATATTCTAAACTGCATTTAAAATGAAAAAATCAATATTAGATATTATATAGAGAGGTAATATTTTATTTTTTTAAATATGCAAATTAAACCTCAGGCTGAAATATTAAGTAACATAGTTAATAATCTGAGGACCTGGGCTTTTCCACATTCTTTCCTGATCCTCCTTGGCTTTGGTCTCTCTTTTTTATTTTTTCTTAAGACAGGGTCTTATTATGTAGTTCAGACTGTATTGCCCAGGCTGGCTTTGAACTCAGGGTGATCCTTTTGTGTGTTAGCCTCCGGAGTGCCAGGACCATGGCTCAACAGAGCCCGCTGTGGAATGAAGGAGTGTGCTGAGGAGCAGCCAGAGGCCCACAGGCTTCCTGAAGCGGGAGGGGCTTGGGCCTAGCTTTGAGGGGAAGATAGGATTAGGAAATGGTAACAAAGGGCTGGGGAGTCAGCTCAGCAGGCTTAAGAGCCTGCCTGGCAAGTGTAAGGTCCTGAGTTTGATCCCCAGTACAAAACAAAAAAACAAAACAAAACAAAAAACCCTACAGAGAAAAGAGTAACAGTTTGTTGGTTTGTGGCCCAAGAGGGCTGAGGATGACAGAAGTGGGAAAGGGAAAGGGAACCCTCAGGGGGAATTCTAAAAGGTGCTCCCGCGGACACTTCCAGCCCGGACTTGCCCTGTGGGATTGATCCTGTCCCAGCCCTGCCAGCCCTCCTGAGTTACTTTTCATCACTGCTACTGGAGGAGCCCCACATAAAGCATTTTGCTCCTTGGACATCCATAAACCCCACTGAGTAGGGCTCCAATTGTTCTAGGCAGCTAAGTTAGATGGAATATTGTAGGCAGTCAGACAGGGCCAGGCCCTCAAAGGAGCCACTGCAGAAGACATGATACCTTCCAAGTGTGGGGGAGACAGGCACCTCCCCTGTCAGCCAGACCTCAAGACAAAAGATGAAACAAATGCACACACACACTTCCTAAGGATACACATCAGGGACTGGTACTCTCAACAGGTATCATCACCTGGAGGAAGCCAGGAAGAGCAGTAATCCAACCCCCTACAGGAAAAGCCCCCGTTCTGTATGCATGCCCATTCACTATGTGACCCACTTCCCTATTTGATCCCAATTTAATCAATTTTACCTGAGCAATTATACTTGTAATATTTACTGGCTAGCCACAGTTTTGTCCCAGCTCACGCCCACCTTGAGATTTCCCATTTTCCCACGTTGGGCCCACCTCACATTGTGCATTTGCTCTATAAAAATTCCTAGAAAAAGCAGAGTCCTTAGCAACCAACTCCATTCCCCTTCTGTCCCTCTCTCGGACAGAAGCTTTTTTCCCCCAATAAATACATTCTGCTCTTAACTCCGTTGCTCCTAAAATTCCTTCTTCAATTTTAGAGAGCACAAACTCAAACTGGACATCTAGCAGGTTAGGAGCTTCTTTCCCCTATATCAGGACCATCATGAAAAAGCCTTCCAGAAGCTCGGAGCCATCAAGAGATATAAATGACTATAAACAAATGCTTAAAAACAATGTAATCAGTGCTCAAATGAGGCATCACAAAGCGCACTAGAGACACCTGGATTTCTTCCTAGAGTGAGTCACAGCGGCAGAGGAGCTAGAGCCAGGAGGTGGCTGAGTTACCCAGAGGAAATGGTGATAAACAAGCCTGAAGACCTGAAGACAGCAATCAGAAACTGCACCAGGGCCGGGGAAATGGCTCAGTGGAATAAGTGCTTTCCTGGCAAGTACAAGAGCCTGAGTTCAATCTCTGGTTCTGCCATACAAAAAAAAAAAGAAAAGAAAGAAACTGCACCAAACACTTGGGGTGTCTTCATTCACTATTATACTAGCCAGCATGACCTACTGTGTGTCTAGCACTGTGTGACAGTTTGGGGAAGGAGGAAGAACACAAATCATGGATGATGCCTAGATCTCTAGCCAGCTTATTAACTGGAAGAAGGAAAGCAGGGAGCATACCCTTACAATGCAGAGGAACACATTACTGAATGCGTACATTGGAGATACATGTAACTTTTCAATAAACCCTTGGAAATACAGGTCTGAGATTCTTGGAAGAGGCTCTGAATTGGAATGCTAAACATATGATTTCGGTCTAGCCACTCAGCCCTCTGGAACTAACCTGTACTCTGACAGAATCTGATTCACTGAAGTATTGTAACAAGGGGGATCACACAGGAGGAGAACAATAGTGCGAGGGGTGAAATGCCTCAACTAACAAAGGGAAAGACTGCGCTAGTAAAGAACGCCTGGAAATGGGGAAACAAAACTGAACCGAGACAGTATATCAGTCACTGTCAACACAGCAAGGTTATGCACGTGGAAAGGCTCAACCTAAGTCCAGACTGATAGGACTTAGGGTCTTGTGAAAACTATAACATGAAAATGTGCGTGGTGGTACATGCCTGTGACCCCAGCACTCAGGAGCCTGAAGCAGAATTGCCATGACTGGAGGCCTACCTGAACTACATAGTGAGGTGCTGTCTCAAAGAAAAAAAAAAAAAGATTAGTGGTATGGAATGTTGGCTCCGAAGACTTTACTTGAAGCTAGGCATTTGGTTGACTGTGAGGCAGAGTGGCTTACAGAGCTGCCAATCACGTTTCAGGTTTCATTCCTACAGACACGATTTAAACAGCAAAGTGCCTGCCAATCCATGATTTTACAGAGTGAACAGCCAGTGCTTACTCAGAATAGCCAGTCCTTTGCGGGGAATGGTGGTACACACCTATTATCCCAACACTTTGGAGGCTAAGGCAGGAAGACAGCCATCAAGGCCACCAACCTGGGCTACCTAATGAGATCTTGTCTCAAAAACAGAAATAGAGAGCACAGTCCTTTTGAGAAAACTCTTTCTACAAAATATGGCTTTCTCTGTGTCTGTCCTCCCTGAGGGATAAATGGCAGGCAAGGTCTTCACTTTCTCCATCTTTCATTTTTATTTTGTCAATATTTTAAAATGTAAGGCTGGCTAGATAGCTCAGTGGATTAAAGCACCTGGTAGGCAGCCACAGGGGCCACAGGGGCCAAAAGGGCCAGGGCTTCGATCTCCAGCCTGCCGACTGCACGTAGTGGTGCGTGTGTACCTGTAATCCCAGCATTGGGGAGGCTGAAACAGGAAGATCACTAGAGTCTGATCTGTGTAGTGAGACCCTGTACTAAATACATTCTAAATAAATAAATAAATAAAATTTACAGTTCTCCCCAGTCCTTCTGAAATTCAGCCCTATCTTTACCACACAGTGGATATTTTTCCTTCCCTCTTTCTTTACCAGAAGAATGAGTCAGCCAAATGATCCTGCGCCCTACAAGAAAGGTGAGTCACCTAAGCCTCCATGGCCCCCCCCCCCAGTCCTGCAGCAGCAGGCTGCCTTCCCGGTGTGTGGGTTCCTCTTCCTGGGTGCATGCTGTGGGGGAGGGACAGGTTTGGGCAGGACAGAGGCAGCCTGACAGGTCTCCTGCCCTAGCCTCTGAATTACAGTGCTTCAGGACTATTAGGTATAACTATCCACTGAGCCGAGGCACAGCGGCTGGAGCAGCCCAGGCGTCCTCCTCAGGCCATCAGCTGCTCCTTCGCAGACAGGCCAGCACTCGGATTGGGCTTCTGTTGGTCTAGGATGGGCTCCAGGACTCAGTATGTTTCAAAGCTTGCCCAAGCGATTCAGGAAGGTGTTGCACCCCGCACCCAGCATAAACAGAGAAGCGCTCAGAACAGCCGCTCTCTAGACTGTAGAAAGAAAACTAAAAACATAACTAAGGCTGAGGCTGCGGCTAGTGGTCGAGCATTTTCCCAGCACATGCAAGACCCTGGGTTGTAGTCTCAGCACTAAAAAGGAAATAAAATAAATAAATAAATACAAACCTCCCACAAGGCTCTGTGATTTCAGAACTTTATTTCAGGCAAACTATGAGAAACTGCCCCACAGCCTCCTGACTCAGCCCACACAAGCCTCTGGACCTTGATACGAAGACTGTGTTTTCTTGTCCAGAAAATTCCAGGACCCTGAGAGAGCCCTGTGCAATCAATCATCTGCTCTGCCCGTCAGCCTCGGTCCACTTGGGACCCAGGACACACACATAGCACCCCAGATGTCTTATTAGGGCTGTAAGATTTCTGAATAAGCAAGGAAGTTTCAAGCATAAAAACAACACAAAATGAATGTTTACGTTTCCTTCCAGTCCTCAACTTGCTAAATCAGGATTTGGGCTGGAAGAAGAAAAGTGGTCCCATAAGAAACAAAAATTTTAAATGGTCTATTTTTTAAAAAATATATATTTAGGGCAGGGTCTATAGGGTCTTACTATGCAGATCAGACTTGTAGTGATCCTCCTGTTTTCAGCCTTCCAAGCGCTAGGATTACAGGTGCACACCCCCACGCCCAGTCTCAATCACTGTCTCAGGAAGCCCCAGGGGCTGGCATGTTCAACCCTGGCCGCTTTGCTCTGCTTAAGCAGGCAGCTTTAGTCCACTGAGCTATCTGGCCGGTCCTTAAATGGTCTATTTTTAAGAAAAGGTCTTTTAAAAAAAGAAAGAAAGAAAGAAAGAAAAGATTTCTTAGCGAAAAACTTGACTGAGGTCATGCATCAGAGAAGGTCTCTAAACAAAGGGGTAAACAGTCAATTAAGTAGGGAATTCACTTTGAAAACTCTGGAAAAGCACTGGCAATTAAGAAGTTAGCCCCTATTAAGCTACCCCCTGTTGATTAATCTTTTGCTTTTAGCAACCCACAAATGGTTTACAGCAGGAGCAGGGTAAAAGGGGTGAGAGGAGATTGAGAAACTGTCACCCCCACCCCAGGAGGAGGGAACTGGGATTAGATTTATATTGCTCTTGGCCACGACTGAGGGTGTGTCAATCTGTTTGTCAGGCTGTCACCCCATTCTTGCAAGAATTATAAATAAAAGTCTGTTTCACTGTTCTTCCTGGCCCTACAGTCTGGATTGGATCTGGACAAATGAACACTATCTTCACAGTCCAGGGGAAGAAACAAGCAACAAAGGATAAGGGAAGGGACCTGCGATAAGGCTGGTCCCAGAGGTCCCAGGGTCTGGGCTGTCGTCTTTCCCCCTTCACCAGGCCACACAGAATAGTGTTAGAAAGCATGGACTTTGGAAGACCAGCGGGCAGAAGAACATACTAAACAATCCACAGAAGTGTCGTCACCCACATTCAGAATGAGGGGATTCTAGGACAATCACTCAAGGGGCATCGACAACTCTGAGGAAAAAGAGGAGGGTTGATGAAACAAGAGATTTATGAGCCAAATGTAACATGTGGGACTCATGGGAGCTTGATTCAAATACACCAGTAATAAAACAATTAGGTGACAGTGCCAGGCGTGGTGGCACACGCCTGTGATCCCAGCAGGCAGGAGGCTGAAGCAGGAGGATTAAGAGTTCAAGGCTAAACCAGGCGTTGGTGCACACTAGTAATCCCAGTATTTTAAGAAGCTAAGACAGGAGGATAGTAAATTTGAGCTCAGTTTGGGCCATTTAGCATGACCTCAAAACAAAAATTGAAAAGGTTCAATATTGAATACTGGAAAAAGAATAAATAAATAAATAAAACAAACCAGTTCACAGCCAGCCTGAGCTACACAGAGTTCAAGACCAGACTGGATTATACAGCAGAGCCTTGTCTAAAAAAAAAAATGCTGACTTGTTATTGGATAATATCAAGAAATAATTATTGGGGCTGGGGAAATGGCTCAGTAGGACAAGCGCTTGCCTGGCAAGCACAAGGGCCTGAGCTCAATCCCTGTTCCACCAAAAAACCCAATAATAATAATAAAGAAATAATTATGTCGGGCAGACATGGTAGCTAGCACTGAGTTACCCCAGGACTCTCAGTAGTGCAGAGTACCCATGGTAATGGTACCATAAACGTGAGACCCTGTAGCTCCTGTACTAAATACATTTAAAAAAAAAAAAATCTAGCAATTTAGTGACTTGGCTCAAAATAAAATATAAAAAGGGCTGGGGATGCAGTGCAGTGTGAAGGACCTGAGTTCAACCCACAGGGCCACAAATACATGGAAAATAATCACTGGGTGTGGTGGCACAGGCCTATACTACCAGCACTTGGGAGGCTGAGGCAGGATTGCCCTGGGCTTGGGCTACAGTGACCTCAGGGCCAGTCTGATCTACTAGTGAGATCCTACCCCCAACAACAAACAAAAACTCATTTTAGATGTGTAAAGTGCACTGCAATTATGTTAAAATGACTTCAAAAACCTCCACTATGATGTGATCTCAAGGATTCTTAACCTCTGTGATATTCTTCCTTCAAGACTCATACATCCAGCCTGTCTACGAGAAAGATATTGGGCAAATCCAAATTAAAGGACATACTACAAAATACCCTACCAGGGCTTCCCAGTACTACCTTGGTCATTAAAAACAAGTCTGAGAAACTGCCACACACCAGAAGAGAGTAAGAAGACTTCATGACTAAATATAACGCAAGGGGCTGGGTGAGGTCCTGGGACAGAAAGGGGACATTACCATAAAAGTTTGGAGTATCGTTAATCGGAACATACCAATATTGCTCAGCTCTGACAAATTTGCCACAGTAATGTGAGATGGTCTTAGGGGACCCTTCATGAAGGTTATGTAGAATTCTTTGTCATCATTTTAACTTCTATAAATCTAAAAGTATTCCAAGCAAGGGCTGGAGATTTAACTAAGTGGTGCAGCACCCAACTGGCAAGCCTGAGGCTCTGAGTTCAAATCCCGGTACCCCTCAAAAAGAAAAACTAAGCAAAAGAAAACTTATTTTTTAGAGATACTACTAATAAGTCAATGAAATAATGAGATTTTGCTTTTGCTTCAAAATAATTCATTTTGCTTATTTGGGTTTTGATTCAAAATAATGTATTGGCTGGGAATGGTTTTTTTGTTGTTGTCTGGTTGGTTGGTTTTTTTGGCAGAGAACTGAAACCCAGGGCTTCCAGTTTGCTAGGCAAGCATTCTACCACTGAGCTAAATCCCTAGCTCCATTATTTTAAATAATATATATATATATATATATGAAACAAGATTGGCCTTAAGTTAGTGATCATTAAAGACGGTACATGGGGGCTCATTGATGATTGTCTTTACTTTTATATGTCTAAAAGCCTCGACAGTAAGTCGATAATAAACAAAGTTGATAATAAACAAACACAGACTCTGGAGCTAGACTACCAAGGAATCTACTGAACCTGTGTGCTACTTTTCTTATATAGCTTGTCTTATGTGCTACTTGTCAATATATACCTTGAGGTGCTTTGCAGTATAGGAGCAGTCAGAAACTCAGCTTGGGGGTGGGGATGCTCCATGACATATTATACACTGGATAGCATCGTAATTTTTTTTTTTTCTGAGACTGGTCTAAAACTTTCAATCCTCCTACCTCAGTCTCTCAAGCAGATGGGATTACAGGCAGGCATCACTATGCCTAGCTCGTCATCATCCTATGGAGAGAAAAATGGGCACAGACCAAAGCCCATCACCCTCTCCCACCCGCTGATCCTGCTCAGTGTTCTCCCTATTCTTCTATACCAACCAGAAGACTCTTGAGGAGGTAAACAAAGAAGGTTCTGCAGTGACCCCAGCAAGTAAGGAAAGATCCTGACTAAAAGTCATATGTCAATTCATAACCACTGCTTAGAAAGTGTAAGTCCTAAGAAGGGAGGATTTTATAGAATCACAGTGGTATCTCCACTGTGGGCTCTGAGAATGGACCCCACATTATGAACCACTAAATCAGGCTCTGCCAGGCTACAGTAGGGCACTACATTCATTCACTGGATGCCTACTGCATCCCAAACCCTCAGAGCGGGACCCAGATGAAGATGGCTGGGCAGCATACACAGCAGACTGTTATCTTTAGGTTCACCTCCTTAGCAACCCCCACTCTTGGGGCTCAGGGCAGAAGAATCTTGCACTGTCAAACATTTTTCCACTTGGTTGCAATTTTACAGATTCCTGAAGAACAATGTGGATAAAGCTCGGTGCATCACAGCTAGTATATCAATTTGACCACAAAACCCACTGAAGTGTCTGCAGCATATTCATTTATTCATAAATCTTTAACAAGCACCATGAAGTGCCAGCCTCTGGGCTGAGTCAACAGGGAGTTGAGGCAGGACCACCATGATTCCAGGGAGCCTGTGGTTAAAAGAGTAGGAGACATGGTGATAAAAGAATATGTACCTTGAGGTGCTCTGTAGTACAGGAGCACAGTCAGAAACTCAGCTTAGCAGTGGGGATGCTCCATGACACATTAAGAACAAAGAGCGGGGTAAGAGTTGAGGGTAGAGGAAAGGCAATGTTCCAGCAGATGACCCAAGCACTGGGGGAGAGGGCTCTTGACAAAGCATGTCCAAAGGCCTAATAGCAGCTAGTGTGGGGGAAGGTGGTTTGGGGGGGTAGTATCACTCAAAAAAGAAGTCAATAGGGTGGGCCCCTTCAGAGGGGAGGTCTCTTAGAGGCAGGAGAAGCCAGTGCAGGGTGTGTGTGTATGTGTGTGTGTGTGTGTGTGTGTGTGTGTGTAAAAGGTGGGGAGTCAGACCTGCATCTTGGGACACTGCCATAGGGAAGAGGGAGGGATTGGAGGAGGGCCATAGTAAAAGTGGACAGACCCGTCCAGCCTTCAACAAGGGCCCAGGAAGAGGTTGGGGAGGGGCCTGGGGCTGGTGTAGGAGTCCAGGCCTGAAGACGGGTGGATGTTAGAGCTGTTTGAGAGGTGAGATTATGATCTCTGGGTATATTTAGAGGGTGGGGCGAGAAAGGAAAGTACACATAAATCCTAGGTTTATGACTAGAATATAGATGGCAAGCTAAGGTGCTAGCAGGGCCAGGGAACAATGTAAGAGGAACAGGTTTACAGCAAAGTTCCTTAACCTGGATAAATCGCACGAGCTCACACACTGTCCATCTAAGGCACTGTATTAGCCAGGGTCATTTCAGTAAGGTACATGCCACTTCACTGCCAAGTCAAGATACCAGCAATGGCCGCAGGAACCCACTGACCTCAAGGGCGCTTCTATGGTTCCAGCAGTGATCACAGCAAAGGCCACGAAGAGGCTCAATAAATGTTGGGTGACTGCTTGTCTCAAGTGCCACACACAGATAAGAGGCACCAGGAAAAAAATAAAAAAGCAAAAGCCAAAAGTCTTTACTCCATGTTACTGTAAATCTAATCTTATCTCAAGGTAAGACTCAGAAAAGGGCAAGTTCAGCCCTTTCTCAAAAAGCCTACAGGGGGCCTGTCCCTTAGCTCAGTTCTTTACGTGGCTGCTTCAACAAAGCAAGCAGTCAGGCTCAGGTTGCTGTGGTCGATCCCCACAACTCAAGCCAGCCAAACCTGCCCTGAAGGCATTCGGAGCCAGCCAGAAAAAAAAAAAAAAAGGCCTTCATTGGGGTTTGAGGAGACCAAGTAACCATCAAGTCAGAGGACCACACGAGAAGACTACAAGAAAAAGGTGGGCTACAAGGATCCCGTTGATAGTGACCAGAGAGCCAAGAGGGACTCAGCAGAGGGATCAGATCACACCAGGGGATAAAGGCACCAGAGAAGGGAACAGACATTTCCCAGAGGATAACAACCTGACAGAAGGATGAACAGAAGCAGGGCAGGGGTAGGAATGAAGGATCACCCAAGACCAGGCGAAAGTACTCCTGGCACTCACCAAAGGTAGCATCTTACACCACCAGGAAGGTGCCAATCTCCCCTCACACACTCGCATGCAGAGATCATCTGTTCTTAAAAGGAATCAAGTCCCCTTTAAAGGCTTTGGGGACTTTTTCTCAGAAGACCTAGGAGAAGCTTCTTAATTATCAGAAAACCTCTGGTCCTCCTCCCACCGTCATGCCCCC
>NDGM011145316.1:5194-17988 GCA_002564305.1 Octomys mimax | reverse complement strand
TTATCCAGCTGTGCCTGGCTGGGGTCTGGCTGCTGTGCTCAGCTCCTTCCTGCTGCTGCCCTTTGGGGTGGACCTGTTGTGCCCCTCTGGCAAGATGTTCTGCTCTTGGACTAGCTGGGTAGGTCTGTCCCCTACACTCTCTGCAGGGATTGCAGCTGCACGGCTTCACCCCGGGCCTATATGCCAGGCCAGAGCTGAGTCTGGAAGGGACAATGTGAAGTAGTGGGGAGAGGCAGCTCTCCCACACACTCACTTGGCCTGGGCCATGACTGGATCTGGGGTTTGTGGAACATGACAGAAATTCCTATTTGGTGGGTGTGGTAGTGGTGTGCTTCGGAGTGGTGGGGGGTGTCCCAAGGGCTTGAAAGAGGGTCTCACCTATGCTGCACCTGCACTGGGACCAGTAGGTCCTGCTGGTTTAGGGTAGCCAGAAGCTCTCCCACACACTCACCAGGCCTGGGCTAGGACTGAATCTGGGGGTTTCCAGAATGTAGCAGAAATTCCTACTCTGTGGGCAGAGGTGTTGCCAAGTATTGGGGGATGTCTCAAGGGTGTGATCTCACCCATGCTGTGCCTGGGCTGGGACAAGTAGGTCTCGCCAGCGCAGGGTATCCAGAAGCTGTCTCACACACTCACAGGGCCTAGGCTAGGACTGGATCTCATTTTCCACTTTTGAATCACTCCTCAATTCATCACAATGGTAATTTAGCAATCACACAAGCCTCCTGCAATAAATTAATATGTGTGCAAATCTTATTCACTTCCAATGTTTTATAAATATTGCACAGCATAATCTTTACTGATTTCATACATTAAATCAGTAACCATTTCTCTACATTCCCTGAGACCACCTATAATAACTAAAATCACATTATATACCAGTTTTTTTGATTATATATTTTTGTACTTCAGATTCAATTTAAATCTCATCAAAATAATTTTGAAAACTGTGTCCCTAGCCTAGCCAATGCCTATTATTTTAATATCTTAAACTTTGATTCAGAAATATAAATTTAACTTCAGGAATACCATTTACTTTGCCATCCACTGAATATCAATGTATTCTTCCCCCATGAATTTATTCCCCTGATGTATATGGAAAGATGCTTTATACATTGTGCCTTAAATAACTGACATTATATTAGTGGAAAGATAGACAATGTCCTCACCTTCTAATGAGTGGGTTCAAATAGAAAGACAGGTAACTTTAATACTTGTGTATGGATCCACCCTCATTATTCCATTTCTGTAGGACTTCTATATTGTTACGACTTTTTATAAGTCTTCTTTGATAGGCACAGTTGTCAGCTCACAAATCAATGCAATGACATAAAAGTTGTTTGGCTTTTATAGATTTGCAACAACTCTGTGTCACACCTCATTTCCTTGCTCTAGGAAAATAGAATATTGCCCAATGTGTGGCGGGAGGTCTACATATAACTATCTCCATGCCACTGACTCTGTGGTCTGAACAATACACTTGCTGCCTTTTGGTATCTCCCCAACCTTGAACTCATCACAGGATTAAACTAGAAGCAAGCAATTCTATCAATAATTCTGTGAGACATGGAATGGCACCATTCCCTACATATCTAAATCCTCCATTATTGGAAGGCCCCAACCACAGTGTAACTCAAGTTAAACATAAATTCCTTGATGTTTCTTGTGTCCAAATCATCCACCTCATAGCATTGCTTATCTTCCAATCTTCATTAAAACATTTTTCTTCTCTTTAGTATTTGGTTACTTACTCAGTTCTGACTAGAAATCACTCATATCTCTAACCAGTTAGCATATAGAGTACCTTGTAACACCATAGTTTCTCATTTATAACAGCACTGATGTTTTAAGAAGAGAAATCCTTGTTCATCCAGAAACCATCCATTCCCACACTTAACACTGGCACAGGGACTGTTAGCTCATCAACAACCAGTGAGCAGCTGTGATGTGACATGCAATGAGAATTGATAGCTCAGTAACTTGTTGGGACCTCGAGGAGGAAAATGAATGTCTTGCAGGTTCAGAAGTACAATTCCGTCCTAATGCATGCCTTACTTGTTTTACAGGAAATACAGACTCTTGCAACTTCTACTAAGAAATATCCCTTAAGCTCTTGTTACTCGTTGCCCAGAATCCTTCAAATAATTGCTCACAAGGAAGCCACTAGTATGGCTCCTTTTCTCTATCTCTCCTAGTTTTTGTTTAAATGTTGGTACGTAAAATTAATGCTCCTCTGCTCAAAGATACCCTCTTCTTCTTCAGCAACAATAATCACAGCAAAGGTAAACAAACATATAAGACAATTTCACTGCCACTTCTTCCTAGCTGTTGTCCCATTTTCCCTGAACTCTGCAATCACTTGGAAGACTGTCCTCCCAAAGTTTTCTAAAGAGAATTAAATATAATCTACTGACTCTTATTTCACTAAAAATCAAAGCAGGACTAGTGAGTAGGTAGCAGCCTTATGACTAGATTTATCCTTAGCTCTGCAGCTCTCTTGCTTGATTGTGTGCCCAGCTGGGGCAGAGAAAATGAAAGTAGAGAACAATCAAGGAAAGATGCTGTCTGGTACACTTTCATTACAAGCTGCCTGAACAATTAGAGTGTCATGTCAAATATCCATTTCTATGACTGCTTCTAAGTAGCTCAAACATTGTGCAAACTAGCAAGCAGGGGAAAAGTAAAATGAAAATTCAATATTTAGAATTCTCTGTGCCCTCCAAATGTAACAGTAGGGTTACTCCCTTCTACTACATTTGGGGAAAATCTCACAGACATTTTCCAACCCAGAGCATTAAGTGAGATATTTCAAAATCTTAGAAATTCACTATTGAGATCTTGCATTTAAAATGGTAGTAGAATCTCCATTAGCCTATAAAATAATCCAGGTAGAATCTACTGAGAATGGATAAAAGCTTCCAATTTTCAAAGCTTACAGGAAAAAAAAGGAAAATCAAATTAATTAAGTCAAGTAAAACTGCTAAGAACCTCCATTAATAGTTACATAGAAAAATTAACACCCTTAGCTTTCAGTATATACTATGTATCTTTTTCCCATTTTAAATCATATTCCCAAAATGTCATTAAGTTGATTTACTCCATTTACCATAGGTAGAAATTTAACCTGTAATTTATGGCAATATAAACAAATATTACAACAGAGAAAAGGATTATTCACAAAATTTTCACATTTTGGAATAGATGGAGTGATCTAAGAAAACACTGAAGTTATAAAAATGTTCTACATATTAAAAAGGCCATAGTAATCTTAAGTTTCAAGGAAAGCCCTGGAATGAAGATATACAATACAATCAAGCTGTATCTCTCCTGTACTCTATGAGTGAACAGAAAGCAAAAGGAAACACATTTTCCTTCCCATCAGACTAATTTCTTAGTACTACCACATCAGGGGATTTTTTTTAACGACAGAAATATATTTCCTCAAAATTTTGGAGGCTACAAGTCTAAGACTATGGATTTCTCCTCAGGCTTCTTTCGTTGGCCTTGTGGGTAGCTATACTTTCATTGTGTACTCCACTGTACCTGTCTACATTCAGATTTCTTCTTGTAATATCAGTCATATTTGATGGGACTCATACCAATGAGCTCATTTTAAAAAAATACTTCTTTAAAGATCCTAAATACAGTCTCATTCTGAAGCATTGAGAATTAAGATTTCAGGATGTAAATTTGTGGAGAATACATTGTCTTTTGCCAAGCAAGGGGAAGATAATTGCAGAGAAGGGAAGTATGAGCTGAATTGTTCAGTTATCTGCAGTAGGGTTGGGCTGATACAAAAGGTGACATTTCACTCATACTTGTCCCAGTCAGATATCTTGCCAGTATCAAAGTTTACTAATAATTTCAAGGATATAAGCAATTGTCATGGTTTATAACTAGTCCCCCAGAACCTCATGTACTCATAAGCAGGGATTAGGGAAGGTTAAGTCACGGGGGCGCCAGAGCTGACTGGCTGTTACTTGGAGTTGGATCACTGGCCGTGAGATCTGAAAGGTGTATCCTCCTCCTTGCACCTTTCTTTGCTCTCTGCCTCTGGACCACCATGGTGTGAGCAGCTTTCTCTGTGGGCCTTTCCCAAGACCTTCACTGACTGGACAATGGACTGAAACCTCTATCCACTGTGGGCCAAAATAAACTTCTCCTCCTTTAAATTGTGACTGTCAGGTATTGTGCCCCAATGACACAAAGTGATAAAAACTGCAATCAAAAAGCACTAAAGAGGGCATAGGAGAGGTCTAACACAGTCCATGGGGTTCCTCATATTCTTCATCCAAGTACTGGAGATGTGCTCAGGGAAACTAAAAACATTTTAACAAGTTACATGGAACCTCCTTCCCATAACAGGAAATATTTAGATTTTAAAAAATCCCTCTAATTTTTGGCCCATTTTATACCTACCTTATAAGATACTTTCTAAAGAGCCATGCTGTATAAATCCACATGTCTTGAATATGGGCGCAATAGCAATCCTAACCCAAGAACATAAGTAAGGATTGTCTTCTTACCAAACATCATTACCAGAGATCTCACCTACTAGCAGATTTACCAAGCTGAAACCAGGTCACCTGCCCAGTTCCCTTCCCCAAAAGCATCCTCCAGGAATCAGGAGACAAATGGATCAGTCAGAAGCTTTAACTTCCTGCTCCTGGCAGACAGGGTGTGAAGGAGACCTGTGCCTTTCATTTCCCTACACAACCTTCAGTCTACTTTACACTGCTTCTTAGCATGAAAAATAATAAATTACATGAAACAATTTCCCAGAAGATCAGTTATCTTTATCTGAAATATGTATGTATCAAGCCAGGAAGGTATCTTGTTAAACGCAAGTCTCAAAAGAATGTTGTTACTGAGCTTTCAAATTACATATTTACAGAAATTTTACTACAGCCAAATCTGAGTTTCAACCCCTGGAACAATCTATCTTACAGGAGACACATACTGAGTTTTACACCTAAGACCTCCTAATCTGCTGGCTTTTTCCTAGCCATTTACATGATAATCTCAGGGTCATAGTCCTCCACCACTTCACCCCAACAGACTTTCCTCACTAGATCCTAGGCCCCAGCCAAATCAGTTAGAGTGGAAGTGGACACTCAGTCTTACTTGATGCAGAATCCCCCTCCCTGAGAAGGGGATGATGAAGCAAAACATCTCTGCCTTGGTTCTTTCCAGATCCTTCAGCTTTCCCTGTTATATGGTTGTCTTTCACAAAATCCCACATTTTCCCCAATCTGTTATGAACCACAGACTAATTCTACCCTAAACCAAAATAGTATAACCACTAAAGCTTGAAGACTTTAATTTTAAGCACCATGTGGTTGTTTGACCCCAGTGAAATTTCTCCCAACAGCCTACTAGACATACATGAATGGAAAGGTTGCTACAGTAGATTGGAATTCCTGGGGCACAGCAGCCATTACCATACATTATTATTAATAATACAATAGTAGCAATGTATGATGATTGGTAGTGGTATCCAGACCTTAGAATTTGAAGTGATTCCATTATTCCTCTAACATTAGCAGATCTTTCCAAATTTGCTATAATTAGCACCTGTGACTTCCACAATGAGAATGAAAACTTTCTTTTAAAATTAATTCTTTATCCACTATATTTTATCACTCTGGGTAACAAGCCTGTGTTACTCTGGAGTTTAGTTTGAGTTGATCTTTGTAAATTGCCTGTAGCTAGGAGTAGCTTTTACCTTGGGTCTGCACTGAAATCAACAGCAGGGACAGAGTTGGGGTATTTTACAAACACTCAAGTGTGGGAGCTCTCAGATTAAATAAAACTTGAAAAATCTTCTCATATCAATGATGGCTATATAACAAGGCACTCACAAAATCTGCTGACTTAAAATGGTCACATATTTGCCTACATTCAAAAGATAAATCCTGGGGCTCAGGGTAGAGTGGCTCAACCCTGCTCCCCCTGGTGTTCTCAAGTGCTGTGATGGGACAGCTGGAGGCTGGGGCTGGCTTGTCCTGAAAGGCAGTTACCAACACTTCCAACCCTGCCCCTCGATTCTCTTCCACTGAGCCAGCCACTGACTGGGTTTTCTCGATGATAAATTGGTTCCAAGGTAATGGAAACAGGAGTGGCAGAGATTGCAGAAGTTTAGTCTGAGCTATCAGACAATGACACCTCCATCACTTTCTATTGATCAAAATAAGTCACAGGACTAGCCCAGATTCACAGTGTGAAGAGGATAGACTCTGTCTCTTGTTGCAGAGTGCAAAAGTCCCATTACTAAGCTGAGTGAGGAACTGCAACAGGCCTCTTGCAAACAATCTATCATAACTTACTCATCACATCAACAAATGTTTCTACATGCCTCCTAAGTGCTAAATGCCTCCCTCGTCACTGGAAAACATCAGTGAACAAGATAAACACAGTCCTTCCCCTCGTAGGGCCCAAAGCCAGCAGAGAAGACAGACACTGAACCATGATAACTTGTAGTGAGCACTACAAAGCACTATGGAGCTGGATGGGAAAATAGAGTGGATTGACCTAGCTGGAAGGGGGAAGTGATAGAGGAGACATGGAATTGGACAATGGTGTCCAGGAGCACAGTACTGTTTCTGTCTGTATCTATCAAGCTTTCTGTCTTGGTTACTTTTCTCTCATTGTTGGGACAAAATACCTGCCACCCAAAATCAAGGAAGGAAAGGTTTATTTCAGTCCATAGTCAGCTGGCTCTAAAGTACACTGACACATGCCAGCGGGCAGAGTTCATGGCAGCAGAAAACAGCAAACAGCAAAGGAGAAGCAGCAGCTGCAGCAGCTAGCAAGCTAATCTTCCTTCCTTATATTGTATTCAGGCTGTCTGCCCCCGGCAGGTGTAGCACTCACACTCATAATCCCAACATTGGATCATGAATTAGTCACTAACTCCAGATGTCTGCCCTAATGACTGCATGAGGCTTTGGGGGACAACTAGACACAAACCATAACGCTTTCCATTTCCTGTATCTACATACAGTACCTGGTTCCTGATTATTTATTATGACAGTGTGGCACATGCATTTATTTCTCTCATGCCATGTAAGTGTACAGTTACAAAGGAAAGAGAAAAAATGGAGGAGGAGGGGGAAACTCCTTTCAAAGAAAATCTAGAACAGTGCTGGGAAAAAAAGGTTTAACTTTTCTGAAAAAGCAATACTCTTTATCATCAAAAACCTTTTCTTAATTTGAGGGATTTATTATTAATTAAGGAATCTGACTTTGTCAAGCGTACAACTCTCCCTTTGATCTACAGGCCTGCAGGCTGTGAGTTCTCAGATGCCTGAGGCTAGTTTTAACTAAACTGTTTCCCTAGCAAAGGCATTTTCTGTGGCACAGAATGAAACCACAGCTGTGTCACATTTTGTTAGAAGATCCAAATTGATCGGCTGAGATGCCAGGGCTTGAAAACCTGGTGTGCTGAAGCTGGTGAACTTATTAATCTATATACGCAGCACACTGAGAAGAAGATTTAGGTTTTTTGATGGCTGTTCAAAGAGTGTCTGAGATGGAGAATCCTGTGGGAAAAGAGACAGAACAGAAAGGCACGTCAGAGAGTTGTCACACAGCCTCAGAAAAGCTCTCCGCTGACGTGTTATTCTCTTCCCAGCAGGGTTGTTGGAAATGTGCTTCTTGTGTTAAGTTGAAAGAGTCTTGCGATGGGTCTGCCAGGCAGAGGCTTCTTGGGGTGTGGGGTGTGTTGTCAAAGGAAATAGCAAATAGCAGCAGGCCCTCTCCACGAGAGGAGTGGGCAGAATTCAGAGTGCTATGAGTGTTGTTCACAAGTACTGAACCAAGGACTCAACTGATAGTTTTGCAACCCTATTATATGCTACCAGGCATTACACAAGTTTCTAGAAATATAATGTTGAACAAGTCATTGTCCCTGCCCTGACAGAGATTACAGTCTGCTGAGTAAGATACCTTGTATCCAGGCAATTCTGCCACACTGTGAAGAATGATGAGAGGGAAATAAAGAAAACTATGGAAATATAGTAACAGAGTAGCTAACTTGAGCCTGAGGACCTTCGGGAGGAGGTAGCAGCTAAGCTGAACACTAAAGGGGGCACTGTCACTAGCCAGGAGAAGAAGAGGACTTCCAGCTGCAGGTGACAAGAATGGACCAAAATGAAAGCAAGATAACTTTTTTAAAATAAAACATATAAATTCAAAATCCTCCAAAAGCAAGTGAATGTGAAAGAAGACAAAAGATACTTGGGAATCTGGAAAGTAGACTGACAAAAACAGAAAATGCCTAGCTAAACCAGCAAATGGGAAAGTGGCCAGCAGTACTACTCATACACTCAACTCCTCTCGGTTCTGGTACTCACAACACTTGGTACCTTGGGGAGCAGGAGTAAGGATGCCTTTTTAAATGACTGGGCTAACTGACATTCTAAAGGGGATTCTCGTTGCCCATCATCCAGCCTCACAAAACACTTACAGTTTTTCTTTTGACAAGGATGAAAAGGTCCCTGGAATGAAGGCACAAGGTAGAGCCCAAGGCAAAGACACCTTATTTGAAACAGGCCCCATACTGCATGTGGGGGGCCTCAGATCTCCAGAACCACTTAGCATTTGAGAAACAGACTTAAACATTCTCCCTAAGTGGAAGACTTTTCTGTGAAACCTCAATAATGGAAAGGAAAAAATAACAACAGTTTACCATTGGGTATTACCTAATCTGATGGCTTAAGAAAGTTGCCATGCAGTAAAGACCACAGACAGCATTTCCCACATCCCCCAGGCACATAAAGCTTTCAGAGGATGTGTGTGTGTGTGTGTGTGTGTGTGACCCTTAAAGGTGAACAGTCCAGAATTATTGGCCATTATAAATCTAAATTGGAAATCAGACATTTATTTCAAGGCAAAAATGTATTCAAAAGTCAAACTAGAAGAAAGCGAGGATGTAAGCAGAGAAAGAATTTCTCTACCAGACTTTAAAATATCACCAAAATATGATTTTAAAAAAAAAGTAGAGAACCACATGTTCCATTTACTCAAGCTACAATCTCTGAGTTCTCTCTTCCTCTCAATTTCCATTGCCAGCTGTCTTGGCCTGTGAACTCTACTGTAAAACTTGACCACTTCCTGTCTCATGCATTACCACTCCCAGATCCAGGTAACATCTATTTCCCACCTAGATGACTGCAACAAGCTCATTTCAGTTCTCTGTTCTCCTGTCTTAGTCCCAGTACACAGCAGTTGACATGATCCTTATAAAATAAAAATTAGATCATCTCACTCCCTCAGGCAAAATCCATATCAGCCTGTTTTCTCTCAGAGTAGAAGCCAAGTTGTCTTCAACAGTTTAAGCCCCCATGTAATCAGGCCCTACTCACATGACAACACCCCACCAGCCACTATCTCCTTCTCCCTCATTCACCCTGTAGCCCTGCAACTGTAGCCCTGCAAAACTTCCTGTTGCTCTTCCAGTACACCATGCACATTGCCTTAGGGACTTGGCTTTAGCTGTTCTCCTTGCCTGGACCCTTTTCTCCCCCAGAGATCCTTGCTATTAAACTCTTGCTATTAAAATCCTTTTTAATGCTATTCCACAACCAAGGACCAAAACAAGGGAACAAAACTTCAGCTGTTTTACTGATATATTTAAGATACTGCTGTGGAGTACAGGGGCATGTGACAGAGATAGAACAAGAAGAGATACACAGCAACCTTATAAATAAGAGAACCAAGGACATAGCATCTACTATCCTATTGCTTGAGGTCTCCTCTGCACTGTGAAGGCATTGCTCCTCAGAAAAAGAGTAGGTGGTAGGCATCAGGATGTTTCCACTAACACCACAGAGACCTAAGGCATTAACTACTGAAGGACCCTGATGTCCTCACAGGTTCTGAGTCTACTAAGTGAAGCTGCCAGCTGCCACCATGCCAGAGCTGTCAGCTACCACACTGCTGCACTGTCCTGAAAAAAGCCAAGCCTAAATTGTGTCATTTCTACCTAGACTCTTGACACATAGAGCCATCTTGAGATCCCACCCACCTAGAGTCCTGAGAAGTAGTTTTCAATACTTCTACCAACCCTGTCCTGGGAACAGGCCAGGAGAACCTGGAGAGGCATTTGGAGGAACCCCGGCCAGAGCAAATTAGGAAAAAGGTGTTGGAAAACAGTATGGTGTCCAACCCACCCTCTCACCACCCCCAAATTCAGCCAGGAGGCCCTACTCAAACTCACTGCCTCATATGCAGCAGGGTAGCCATGCCCTCATACTCACTGGCCCAGGAAAAAACCAAACAATCAGAACTGAGTGTTTGGCCCCACTGATGCTCCAAGAAAGAATTCAGGAAGTCCCACCTGCCTGTTCCTGTCCCCAGAACACAGCTGGCTGCTTGTTCTGAGCTACTTGATCCTCAGAAGCCCTACATACAGAAATCAATAAATAAAACACAGCAATCAAGATAATTAAGGACAACAATCAAATGGTTATCTGATTATCTCATTATTAAAGAATTTTATAGAAGTCAATATCTCTTCATGACAAACATTTCAAAAATTTGCCATAGAAGGAGCATAGCTTAGTATCAGAAGAGCTGTGTATGACAACGACTTAGACTGTACCACACCAAAAAAAGGAAACACTGGCATTATTTCTTCTCAGAATAGGAACATGTAAAAGGATGTCCACTTTCACCACTTTCATTTGACATATTATCGCAAGTCAGCCAAACCAATGAGACAAGAGAAAAATGAATAAATAAAGGTCATATAGATAAGAATATAAGAAATTTTAAATACAACTGCTTGCACATGACATGATTTCATATATGGAAAGCCCTGATGAGTCAAAAAAACTGTTAGAAGTTGAATAAATAAAATTAATAAGCTTGCAGGATACAGAACTAATATAAAAGAAAGTACTTGCTTTTAATACAACAAAATGAATTACTGAGAGAGAAATCAAGACAATACTATTCACAAGCTACAAAAAACAATAATTAAAAATATTTGGAATAAGTTTAACCAAGAAAGTGAATGATTTCTATAATAAAAATTATAAAAGATTGATGAAAGAAATTGAAGATACACACAAAATGATGGAGAGATCCCATATTCATGGAATAGGAGAACTATTGTTAAAATGTTCCCTACCTACCCAAAGAAATTTACAAAGTCAATTCAATTTCTATTGAACTATAAAACAACAGCAAATAGAAACTAGACCCCTAACACTCACTGTATACACAAGAAAAAAAAAATCAATTGAAATTAGGTCAAAGATGTAAGCGTAAAACCTGAAACTATGAAACTAGTAGAATAAAATATAGAGGAAACCTATTGGGACATTGGGCAAAGATTTTTTCTTTAGAACCCAAAAACCACAGGTAGTAAAAGCAAAAATCCACAAATGATATTACATCAAACTCAAAACCTTCTGTACAGCAAAGGGAATAATTGACTAAGTGAAGAGACATGCTTTAAAATGGTAGAAAATATTTGCAAACTCTTCAACCAATAAGAGATTAGTTTCCAAAATATATAAGGATTTTGAAAGCTCAACAGAGAAAAAATCCCATTAAAAATATATGACTAGCCTGAATAGATATTTCTCAAAGATGATATACAAATAGCCAACAAGTATGTGAAAAAATGTTCAACATCACTCAGTATCAGGCGAATGTAAATCAAAACCACAATATGCTATCATCTCATCCCAGTTAGAATGGCTAATATAAAAAAAAACTAAAGAATGGTGATGAAAATGCAGAGAAAGGGTCATTCTCACACATTGCTGGTGAGAATATAAATAAGCATATCGATTATGGAAAACACTGTATCTCAGTTACTCTTCTCTCATTGCTGGGACAAAGGCCCAACACCCAAAACGAAGGAAGGAAAGGTTTATTTAGCTCATAGTTACTGGAAGTTTCAGTCCATACTCAACTGGCTCCCAGGAAGACTGGCACATGGCAGAAAGAAACCTTTCACGGTAGCAACAAAGAGCACAGAGCAAAGGAGTGGTGGCAACAATGGCTGTGGAGAGCAAGTCCTTCTCCCTTAAGCTGCATTCAGGCTATGGGTCCCAGGCTGGGTGTATCACTCACACCCATAATCCAAGTGGGATCCTGAGTTAATTACAAACACTGGAAGTCCCTGTCCCATGACTCCATGAGGCTTTGGGGGAACAACTAGATACAAACCATAACACTCAGGTAACTAGAAATAAACTTAACAATATGATTTACTAATATTATTTTGGGGAATATACACAAAAGAAACAAATTTTTTATGACAAAGAGACATCTGCAGTTGCATGTTTCCTGCAGCACTATTCACAATAGCCAAGATATGGGATCAGCCTCGGTGTCTTTTGGTGGACCATGGGTATGTCACATTGGATGTGCGGGATGGATGGAATAAAATTTCTCAATGGTAATGCTGCAAAGGATAAGTCTGCCATTTACAGAAACATGAATTTCTGTCACAGGGTAAAAAACTGATGCTGGGGTGGATGACCTCCAAATAACATAGGGAAAAATGAAATTCCCAACCTTAAAAGTACCTGGGATGAGTTTGTGTTTTCTGAAACCGAAGAATGAATTTTAGGAACAAACAGAAATTATGAGCAGAATATATTTATTGGGGGAAAGAAAGTTCCTGTCTGAGAGAGGGACAGAAGGGGGACCCGAGTGGGTTGTCCCTAGAGAAGCTGTCTCTTTCAGGGACTTTTACTGAGGAAAACAATGTGGTGAGGTGGGTCTAAGGTGGTGGAGAACATGGGAACTCACTTAGGTGGGCATGAGGTGGGACA
>NDGM011145302.1:0-12816 GCA_002564305.1 Octomys mimax | reverse complement strand
TTTTGGAATGAGGGATTGAACTCAGGCCCTTGCACTTGCCAGGGAAACGTTTATTCTACTGAGTCATCTCCCAGGCCCCTTAATTCTGAAAACTGACATGACACACGAATGTAATTCCCTTTAGATCAGACTTTGTTTTTTTTCTGGCAAATAATCAGCAATTAGGGACATATTTGATCAATCTCTAAACAACATTTGTTTTTCTTCATGCGAGGATATAATAGGATATATGTCCTACTGTCTCTGTACTAATTTTGAAGAAAGAAGAATTCACTTCCCAATCTTTCATTTTCTCAAAAACCTGTTTAAAATATAGTTGACTATAATAAGCTTTAAAAACAAGCCTGCCACTTTGGCATAGAGACAACTACAGAATCTCATGTCATTTATTTTTTAATGCTCGTTTTCCTTGCAAACTATTAATCCTATTCCTGATAAAATTATCTTCATTAAAGGCCTCTCAATCTTGAGAAATCTATTTAATTTTATAGTTACCTAAATAACTACTTTCCCTTGAATGCTACCATAATAAGTGTTAAATTTTCACCGCCCAGTCACACAATTTAGCAGCACTAGCTGAGCACTAAACTTATATGTATAAAATAAATGTATTACTTCCACAATTTTTAAGAAATATCTTACTTGTGAGGCCATTAAAATTTAATAGACAATAGTTCTAATCTATCATTATGATACTTAAAATGAGGTTTCAACACACATTTATGATCCTAGGGCCACTCATTTATTACAACTGAACTTAGAAAATAGACTCCTCCTTCACTTTGACCTGAAAAAATTTCCCAAATTTATTTTCAAAGTCTATTTAATAAAAATATGTCAAAGCACTTTACCCCTCCGGTCTCATCACCCTCCAAATGATTCTGCAGTGCATTTTGGATTTTCTTGCAAGGAAAGTCTCCTAGAATTCTCTCCTTGAAAATTTCTATAGTCATTCTTGCTTGTTGATGAAACCTTCCTGGAATTCATCACATTGACAGAATTCTATTCTCCCACTTTTTTTAAGTGTGGAAAAACAAATTAGATTTCCTTTCTAGGATTCAAAAAGTATATTACTGTTTGTCAGATATCCAGATCTAGCACCAATTTTTCCCCAGGTGTGTTTCCGTCAAAGTCAGTGTATCTGCTCGGTGTTATCCATCACAAGAAAGAATAATATGCTTGGATCTTTTATACATTTCAGAATAAAACTTAATTTGGATTTTGGCAAACTATGAGTGGTGCATGGCCCCAGTTTTTTATAGTATATTCTTCCAGAGAAACTAAGAAAACCTTCATATAAAAGACGTCTCAATAATATCCTTTGGGATATTTCTACTTAGATATTTCTTTCTGGAATCCTTTTTGTAGCATGTATTATGGTTTATCTCTAGATGTCCCCCTAAAGCCTCATGCAGTCATAGGTGGACTTTTAGAGTTTGAGATTAACTAACGATCCACTGGGCTTGCAGGTGTGAGGACTATGCCCAGCCTGGGGCGGACAGACTGAATGCAACTTAAGGGAGACAGACTTGCTCTCTGTAGCTATGGATGCTGCTACTCCTGCTTTTGCTCTTTTCTCTTTGCTGTCACCATGAAAGGTTGCTCTCTGCCATGTGCCACTCTGCCTTGGAGCCAGCTGAGTATGCACTGAAACCTCCAGTAACTGTGAGCTAAATAAACCTTTCTTTCCTTCATTTTGGGTGTTGGATATTTGTCCCAGCAATGAGAGAAGAGTGACTGACACAGCATGCTACAAATTTATGTGTAATATCTGACTAATATAACAATATTCTTTACTTTTTCATCTTCTTGGCAATAATTTCACTCCATATGCTATACAGCTCATTATTTTTCCAATTTTGTCTTTATTCAATCAGGTACAGTTTAATAAAATTTTAAGATGAAAAGTAATCTTTTATACATTCCTACCTACTTGCCATTTGAGATACTTTTCTTCTCTTTGAGCAAATAATGAATTTTTGTCTAAAATGTCTCGCTTCAGCCTGAGGAATTTTTTTGAATATATCTTTCTATGAAATTCCCTCAGTGTCAAATTCCTGCCACCTTTTTATTTTAAAAAGATCTAAATATACTTTTAGTTATGAGGTGGTTTTTTTGGTGCATGTAGAATTCAAGGTCAACATTTTCCCTCACAACTTTTTAAGGTTATCATTCTATTTTTTTCTGGCTTGTATTATATTAAATGGAAGTCATTTGGATTACTTTGCTACCTTGTATATGATATTTTCCTCTGAAGATTTGCTCTTGATCAGTGGCTTTTAGTAGTTGGACAATAGCACGTCTATTGTGGTTCTACATGGATCACTTTTTATTTGATTGAGCTTCTTCAATTTCATATTTCCCCACATTTAAGAAATATTCAACATTATTTATTCAATATTATTTTGTGTTTTGTTTCCCTGCCCTTCAAGAATTTTAACTGTATGTTTCCTTTCCCTTCTTTTTTATAAAATGTATTTAATACATGGTCTACAGGGTCTTACTATACAGATCACATTCCTAGTGATCCTCCTGTTTTCAGTCTCTCAAGAACTGGGATTACAGGTGCACACAACCATGCCCAGTCTCAATTGCCATTTCAGCATGGCCCATGCCAGGGATTGAACTCAGTCCTGGCATCTGCTTAAGCAGGCATTTTAATCCACTGAGCTATCTGGCCAACCCTTAACTGTATATTTCCTAGAGATCTTATTAATATCCAGATTTTTTTGAACCTCCATTTATTATTTTTGTCATTTTTTAAAAATCTCTGTCTTTCAAAGTATGGCATATTTTGCCACTGGAAATTACACTGGATCTTGTATAATACAAGCAAACGTAAGTTTCCTCCTAGAAAATTACCTTATGCAAGACTTTCATCTTTGCCTGATTCTCTTTCTATTTCCTAGTTTATAGATATCTCATTAGAACCTGTCATTACACACCAGATAGACTATAGACAATTACCCCCCCAAAATGAAAACAAAGTCAAGGAGAGAAAGATGCAAAGATAACATTTTATATGGAGATGAAACCTCCCAGCATAGTGTGTGGATGTCAGTTGTTTGGCCAAAGTCTGTGTCTTTTTAGCTCTGACTCAGGAGCATTCTGCTGCAGGAATGAATGAGGGAAGCTAGAGCTTCTCTCCCCTTCCTGGCATGAGGTAACAGGGGAACTGCTTGTGTACTGAATCCTGATCGTCCAGGATTCCTTGGAGTCACTTCTAACCAGTGAATCTCGTACTCATATTTGAGTTATCAGTGATGATGACTGGTCAGAAAGGTGAGCAATGTGACTAGAAGAAAAACTAAAAAGAATTAAAATAGAAGTCATCCGACAAATGCAAGTCATTTCAGAAGCAACGAGCCAAAAGTGAAAATGACCATTCTCAAACAAAATGAATTGAAATGAATAACTCAATTACTATTGCATTTCTATTTTAGACTAAATACAAAAAATTATATAGATATAATTAAATCTCTATCTATCATCTATCTCTCTCTCTCTCTATCATCTATCTATCTATCTATCTATCTATCTATCTATCTATCTATCTATCTAATTTATACCTGGGAAAAGTTAGCATGGTTTTTGTTTCAGGTAAAAGTTCTTTTCTTTCTTAAGATATCTTAAGTTAGAAGAAACAGTAATCCTCATGGTAAAATATACCTAGAAATAAACTATGACCATACAGTTTTTGAAATTATAGTAATTCACAGTGAGACTACATGCCAGTGTTGGACTAGTTTGTATAATGGATGAGATTATTGCTAGCACTTTTAATTTCTCTTAGCTCAATAGGCCACGATTACTGCTTGACGTGTCATGCCTTTGAATCATTACAACCATTTGAAAACAATTAAATACTTCTTGGCAGGTAGTAGAAGTCTATGAGCTACTTTCTGTGGAGCATCAACACCACAAGGATCACTCTGGCATAATGATTAGGTTCATAGTTGCAATATTTTGCTTTAGATTCTTGTAACAAGCACCTGTATTTCTTATGATTCCTTCTTTAGCAAGGCTTTTATCTCAGTTATTTATTCTTTGGGTATAAGACTAAGCTGCTTCCTGAAACCAGAACTGGTTCTACTTTGTCCAACAAGAATTTAAAAAAACTTAGAATATAAATAGTTTAAAGATATTCTTTTTTTCATACTGTAAATGGCACACAGATGGTGCGTAACTGTTCTCTGAACAAATTCCAAGAATGTGCAACAACCTCCGGAGGGAGAACTGGAGATGACTGAGGTTCTATGAAAATCTTTAGAACATTTGAAGGCTTTTCTAGATTTTAGTTTTAAATTTTATTACCTATCAAGTTGTCTGGAGGGAAAAATTTTCATTGAGAATGATTTTAAATGGTATTTAACAATGCCTAATAAGCTATCATACTTTTCTTTGTACATCATCCTATGGCTAGGAGACTCCAAAAGCCCAAATACTTCCTACTTCACCCCCACCTTCTGGCTAGCCTGTATGTTCACAGATGGAGCTTTGAACAATTTTATTTGGTTTCACTCTTCTTTGAAAGATTTATCATTCTGTTTCCAGAACTTTATCTACATGCTTTTTCTTGCATTTAACTATTCTCTCTTCTCTTTCCTATTCCTCATCATATCTTACACCTTGTCTGTTTTTACCCTTCTAATAGGAAGCTAATAAAAGCAAAAGAGAATAAGGCAAGTAAGAAGGAGAAAATGAGGAAAATAAAGGAGCAGAGCAGAATCTATAAATCAGGTAACCACAGCAGACAACCTGACACACACCTAGTGGCTCTCAGACCCAAGTGCACATTTACAGCTGCAAGATGGCCTATGTTCTGTGCCCATGGATTCAAGGATGATTTGAAAGTAATCCTGGAAGTTGTTGGGTTCAAGGAAATAAAGAAATGATGTCATTAAAATAAAGTAGCATTTTGGCTGAAAGTCCCAGTTCTCCAATGAAAATGGAAATCCTAAGCTCCCAGAATCAGAAAGAGCCTGTCCAACTCTGGACAGCTGATGGAAGGTCTTGGCAAGAGCCAACCATAATCAAGGGATAATGCTTTTACTCATTTCAGCTTGCTGCATTCTTTGAAAAATGGTTATCTACTGGTTGTGTTTCTGTCTCTGCTGCACATTTTGTCTTCTAGAGATGAATGACAGAAGTGTTCTCTGACTCCAAGACATCATTGGCTACCACAGTGACACAGCTTCTTACGTTTCCTTTAAGAAATTTTATAGATTTGTTTTTATGTGTAGTTCCATGGTTCATATTAGCTTTAATTGACAGTGTTGAGGTTGTTTCTAATATAGATACCAAATTGTGTCAACATCAATTTTTGAATAGGCTTATTTCCCCCATTGAATTGCCTCAAATTTCTGTAAACTTAATTGACATATGAGTCCATTTCTGTGTTTTATTCTGTCCCACTGATCCATATAATAGTTTTTATGCCAACTCCATATTATCCTTAGTAATATGGCCACACTATGACTTATATTATTGCTGTCATACATTTTACTTTCACATATGTTATTTACCACCGTATTTTTCTAGTTTTTGTTATAGAATGTCTATTATATATTTGGTAAATTTTCTCTTATTTTTTTGAAACTTATTAATTTGACCTTCATTTTTAAATAGCTATCATAGGGTCTAGAATTTTCTGTTGATAAGTACTTTTATTTTATTTCTTTATCCAGTTGAGGTGTCTCTTCCTTGTATTTTGAGGGGACATCAATTTTAAGGTTTCTGTCAGTACTAACTTTGTTTTTATCTATATGATTACTTTCCTCTAGTTTCCTCAATACTTTTTTTTTAAAAAAACACTTTTGTTATGACATACCTGATGTACTTAACCTACTTGGGTTTTGATTTTTGTTTTGTTTTGTATTGGTGCTACTGAGAATTTTTGAACTTGCTCTTTAAAAACTTTTGGAGACTTGTTGGCCAGGCCTGTGTCACTAGGCTCTAAGCCCTTTTCCCTCTCATTTTAGAATGCCACTTCCAAGTAGTTTATGAATTTGATTATGGCCCAACAACACTGTGTTTTGTTGTGCTCTTTTTTCTATATTTCTAAAATTGTATCTTTTTATCCTTATCTTCTTCTTAGACAAGGTCTTCCTAAGGAAGTCAAGCTGTCCTTGAACACTCTATGGAACCCATGCTGTCCTCGAACTCACAGTCCTCCTGCTTTGTTCTCCCCAAGGCTTCAGGTATATCAATTGAGCTGACTTAACTCATTGATCCTGTCCTCTTCTGTGTCTAGGTTGCTGATAAGTACATGAAAAAAAATTAATGGCAATCCTGGTTTACAAAAGTTCAAGTTATGACTTATCTTACTTGAAAATAATGCAGGAGTTATAGCTTTCAATTGCATTTCAAATTTCAGTGTTGAACATTTCTTAGGCTTCATGATGCTTTCATGATGAGGCACCTGCAGGAAGTTGCAACTCTCAATCATCCACGTGATCAGAAGGGCAGATGCTCCACCATACTCTTCAGTAGGTGAGGTATATGAAATATAATTTCAACCTATGATATTTTCTGTTTACAATGGGTTTATTGGAATGTTATCCTATCATAAGTCAAGAGCATCTGCGTTTGCCCTGCTATCACAGTTTTCATGTTAAGCCTTTTCAAATTATACTGTCATACATTCTAACCTTCTACTTGAATTCCTCTTCTGTTATATATATTTCCCTCCCTTTGCAGTAGATTCTTCAATATATTAGTCACAGCTATTGCAAATAGTGGTGGATATTTTCAGCATCTGAGATCTCTCTATATCTCCTGCCAGTTTATTTTTTCTTAGCAATGTGTCATTTCCTTGTTTTTTTCCTTAAGGAAAATAAAATGTATTTAGATAGATAGATAGATAGATAGATAGATAGATAGATAGAGCAAATACTGATAAATGATAGAGATAGATACATAGAGTTCATAGAAATGAAAGAAAATATTTATAAATTTATAAATGTAACATCAGATATTGTGACTGATATGAATATTATTAGACCTGCAAGCAGGTGCAGGGGGCCGGGGGTTCGATCCTCCAGGGTATACTGAGACAGCAGTTTAGACTGGGCATGGCGGTGCATGCCTGTTATCCCAGCTCTGTCTGTGAACAGGCAGATCACTATGAGTCTGATCTAGTAGTGTGACCCTGAACATCCTGTAGACTCTTCCCTAAAATACTATATGAGGTGTATGTTATTTACATCCATAAAAGTGATGCACCTTCCTTCTCTAAAACTGTTAACACGAGGAGTTGAGTCCATCTCACCATTAATTGGGACACCACTCCCTTCAGAACCCTGCAATGGCAGACTATACCTTTCTGCATTAAACCACTTTTAATAATGGATTTTAGGTGCGGGATTCTTATAGCCTCATAAATCATCCTGCTCCATCTTTACCTTTCATGATGTCCTACTTGTGAGGTAGAGAAAGTCTCCAATTCCCAATGTATAGACTCCTTATAGTGCTACTCAATACAGTATGGCTTACTTTTAATTTCATATAGAAGCGAGGTGATGAAAGTTTAGCAAAAATACTAGTTTTATACTAAGTAATGTGACTAGGCAGTAAATTCTAAAAGATGCTAAATTTAACTATTTAAAGTAAAATGCATCAATGAAAACAGATCTACTGTATATTAATAAGAAAGCTTCAACTAAGAATATTTTTCTAAATGCTTGATAAATATAAACATATTCTAAGTCAAGAACATTATTCTCATCAATATTTGTTCACTTATTCAATTTACCAGTAGGTACTGCCCTGGTAAAATCACAATTAAAGTACAAGATGATTAAATGTAAGTATAAAAATACTCCCAGAATTTCACACTGCATTGTGCTGGAGCATGAAGGGAGCCATCTTTGGTGTTCTCTGTGGAGAATACAACCCCTTGAGGACTGCGCACATTCCTTGATTACAGATAGAGGCACAAAGAACACCCTACCTGGATCACCGCCAAATAGAAGGAAAATGAAGGCAGGGTGTTCTGACCCAAATGACTCCAATTTGCTTTTAGACATTTGGTGTTTTAACAAACAAAATGTCCATTCATTCAGGCCATCTGGGAAGTACTTCTGTGCTTGGCCCATAAAGTCAAGGAGTTTTCTGCCTTGAATGCATTCACAGCATTAACTTAACATTAGACAAGGTAGTCTGGCTGGTGACTGATCTACTTTTGTTGACAATGGGTCTCCCCAATGTTCCTCTTTGACCCATGCTAGGTCACTTTAAACCCCATTTCTTCCCTCCGCCTTTTTTTCTTTCCTTCATTTGTTAATTTTCTCATTTGTTCTGCACTGTAAATTCTGGCCAACCCGCAGTTCTTACAATCCTACACAGGAAGGCATGATTTTGCAAACTTCAGTTATTAGATTACAACCTCAGTAATATCTGTCTTTCATACATGTTGCATGACACAAAATTTTACTTTCAAAATAGATTCCGTTTAGCTTTATCCTAAACTATTACACTCATCAAATTATCATTTCACACACATCTGCCCACATTAGAATCATCTGGTCGTTAGAGCACAGATCACTGACATTCCTTTTCAAAGCTTCTGATTCAGCAGGTCAGGCTGGTGTTGGATAATTTGCCTTTTAATTGATACTGTTTGAGTATCACTTTAAAAACCACATTATAAAAGTGTGGTTTTGTTGTGCTTATTATACATATATTTTCTTATACTCTAAGAGATATTTAATATATAACTGTTAAATTGTGAATCACCAAAAACATTTTCTTACCTATTGTACCTTTTCAGAAGGAATTTTTTAGTAGAATTCATTTAGTTTCCTGATGAAACACTCGTTAATTGGTTATTTCTATTGTGTCTTTTTTTGCCTCTTGATTGTAAAACTCTGAATGCTTGTAATGTTATCTGTGTGCACATAAAACATCTCTTCTTAGGCCCACGCACCTAGAATAATAGATAAAAATGCTTGATTTTGTTAAACAGCACATGAAATTTTGTCTTAAGAGACAGGAAAAATGAAAAATGCTCAGAAATAAGACAAGTGGTTATAGGTGGTTTGCATAACCCTTCTTCCACTCTGCCTCTAGTCTGACTGAATTATATGACTGCTCTGACTCTCTGAAGACCAAGACTGTTTCATCATCTCATGTGTAAGCTACTATTTAAATGGTAAGTAATGCATTTGGAGAACTACATCTAAGGACACTGTTCATCAGTGTATGTTACTGCTGAAGACAGTAAGTGCATGTTAGGAAAATGCTCTTAGAGCATCCTTGAGATGTTATCATGATTTTATTCATTGTTGTCTAATAAGCACTACTACTCTTAATGCCGTAATAATAGATCAACAAGGACAAAGCCTACAAAAATTAGAAAAGACAGAAATCAGACATTTTCTAAAACCATGTTGTAAGCCAAGTAGGTGAAAGCATTCACAGTATTGCATTTTCCACAAAGTAACACTGCAAGCCCTGCCCACTTTCCCCCTTGAGATTTCCCTCACGTTGCCCTTCTCCTCTAGAACATCTTCCTTTCTCACCTCTATCAATTCAAACTTGACCTTTGCTCTAAGGCGCAGCTGGAATACCATCTCTCCAATGGGGCCTTCATCAATCTTTTATTCCTTAGAATTCCTAAAGCAATTATAGGATGTACAGTTTAGAATCTGTATTCCATTATATGTTTTTCAACACTGTTTAGTAAATATTTTTCTCTTCACCAAAATAGGGCAGGACATGTCTCACAATCTCAATAACTATACTAAATGTGTTCTAGGTGGTTCATCTTAGATTAAGTTCATATATTTTAGTGACTCATAAGGAAGCATCTAATTAGACTGCCTTTTATTTCAATTCATTTCCTATTCTACCCATAGATAAAATTGTCTAAGTCAAAATTCTATTAATTTATTTTATGATCACATTAGCTTTCCTTTTACTTTTTTTATTAACTTTAATTGATTGTGCCACTACGTTATTTAAAAGAAAATTTAAACTTTTAGGTTGAAGAGATTTTAACAGGCGGTCAGCTTTTAGATTAGTTGCATTAATGAGTGAATAAATTCTTATGAATCATGACTGCTTAAAAATCAAGCAAAAACTTCAACTTTTATTTCCATAAGGAAGAAATTATCATGTATCATTTAATTTTATTGCTTAAGAAAACTACAGAAAAGTTACTACTGGAAAAATTACAGTTGTGGCTACAAAACATCATATAACTGCTTTATCTGCATTTTTACTTTGTCAATAAGCTGTTTTGGCAGTATCTAGGCAATATTAATATCTATATAGTGCCAAATTCTTACCATACCAGTCTACTGACACGGAGGGGAAAGAAATCCACTTGATTTCTTTGTTATACTTGATGCTAAACAACTGATTCAACTTATTTTTAAAAATAGGAACAGCCATATTAATCAATATTTTGAAAGAAGTCCATAATCTAGTCCCTCAAATTTAGCTCAACAAAGAATGGAAAAGAACATGAATATACATTTTTGTCTGTGCCAGGAGATAACCTGGCCTTTTAATAAATGCTCCGGAGGAGCATCTCCTTTGGCTTTAGGAGACGTTTTGAGCGCTGTTGGGGCCGGTGGCAGTCTGCAGAGAAGGAGGGAAAATGCTTTATCGATCACAAGGAGAAATTGTCTCAAGAAGCTTCCACCTTTACAAATAAAAGCTCAGCTGAAAACCATGCTGATATTGCAAGCATGGCGAACTGACTCTGAGAAGGAAACAGAAAACTTTTTGATCAGAAAAGGCCTCCATTCAGCATTTTCCTTTTACTTAAAGGTATGGAAAATACTATTAAACTAAGCAATCATAAATTATGGTCTGCCATATTCTAATTTGATACTAATTCAAATTCTGACAGTTTCCACTGAGATATAAGAATAATAATTGTAAACTTTAAAAACTATTTTACAGAAAAGTACTGAGGTTGAAAATCATTATCTGATGCTAATCTTAGTGCCAGAAGATTTGGATTTAAGTTTCTGATTCCTTATTAGGCAGTTCTGCTTTCTACTTATATGGTTAGGTCAGTTTGGGTTGGCTGTTTTGATGGCTTGATCCTAAGTCCTCTCATCTTAAAATTAGATTAGTAATGCCAATTTATGCTTCTGTAGTAAGGTCAAATGAAATAAAAATATATTGTTTGTAAGCCATAAAAATAGCAATATGATCAGTTTGTTGTATCAATGTCTTCAGAAATTAAACGAACTGGAAGAATCCCCATTCTTTCCTATGTGCAGGTTAAGAGCAACAACACAGACTAATGATGATGGTACCTGTCTGTAATCCTAGCACTTGGGAGGCTAAAGTAAGAGTATAGTGGTAAGTTCAAGTCAAGCCAGGGCTACAAAGTGAGTCCAACACCAACACCACCCTGAACTACATAATGTGACCCTGTCTCAAAAAGAAAAAAAAATTGAGTCGCTATCTACTAATAACCTGGTAGTTATGAATATTTAGTGTCAGGCTGGGTAGGCTTTTTTGTGTTGGATTTATTTTCTCATAAGTGTTAGCCATCTGGAGGTAGAACCTACATGTATGTGTTTATGCTCAGTCAATCAAAAGTACAAAATTAGGGCTGGAGATGAAGATAATGGTAAAAGCACCTGCCTGGCAAGTACAAGGTCCTGACTTCAACCCCAGGTGAAGCAAGCAAGCAACCAACCAAGAAGAAAGGAGGGAGGGAGGGAGGGAGGGAAAGAAGGAAGGAAGGAGGGAAGGAGAGAGGATAAAAGTAAAATAAAACAAGGCCCAGGAAAGAAAAAATGTCAAGCAAGATGGCAGGCACAATAAAGTTCAAACAGCTAAATGTGTCTATTCAAGGATAATTCAACATACGGTAGTGAACAAAGTCACCAAATGAGAGAGTGGAAGGGAGCTTACATTTCAGACCGACACCTCTCACCTCATGAAAGAATTCCTTTGCTATTCTCATGACCAGCTGGATTAATTTTCCTTCTTTCCCTGCGCCCAATTATTATCTTTGTCACTCTACTCATCACTGAGTCTCAGAGATACTCTTTAAATGGCATGACTTATTTCCTAGGCTCCTTTTGATTTTTTTCTGGGAAGAGTCACAGTTTTTATGTAAGCTCTTGGCATGGATACATGTTGAATATTTCTTATCCAAAATGTTTTTAAAAATATTGTTTCAGATGTTGGATGTTATGCAGATTTAATAATATTTGCATATACATAATGTACTGTCTTGGGAATGGGGCCCAGGCCCAAGCACAAAGTTCACTTATGCTTCCTGTGTGCATTATATACGTAGCCTGAAGATAATGACACACAGTGCTTGATAGCCACCGATCACATCTGATAGAACTGCTGAGGAAATAAATGTGCCCATGCAAGATCAAGTCAGTGCTCAAAAAGTTTCAGATTTTATGGTGTTCCATCTTTTGGATATTCTGCTTAGAGATGCTTGACAGAAAGTCTTTTGGAGAAGGTATTATGAAAAATGAAAAAAAAATCTATTTGTTATTTAAATTAGTTGTTGAGTAAATATTTTCAGAAGTTTCAATGTGATATAAATTTATACAATTTTGTCCTATTATGCTGTTAACTAGTCGCTCAACCATGCAATAAAACAGTAACACTCTTGATAACTACTTGTTAACATACATATACTATATTAATATGTATTGCAAAATTCATTAATAAAAATAATGTATTTTCAAGTTTATGTAATTTTTTCTCATTAACTTTATTGAAAATCAATAATTATACAGCATATTAAAAATAGTAAACTATACTGAAGATAGCAATGTGTAATACTAGGGTCATGCTTGGAATGCCTGTCATTCTGGTCTTCTA